>JAUZNJ010028158.1:0-16277 GCA_034780135.1 Jordanella pulchra
GCGACTAGTCGACATGAAATGCAAAAAGTCGCGAGACGTCCTAGAGTCGACTAGTCGACTAATTGATTCAACCCCTAAGTAGAACCCAGGACCTCTGGTCTTAGTAGAACCCAGGACCTTTGGTCTCAGTAGAACCCAGGACCTCTGGTCTCAGTAGAACCCAGAGCCACTGGTCTCAGTAGAACCCAGGACCTCTGGTCTCAGTAGAACCCAGGACCTCTGGTCTCAGTAGAACCCAGAGCCGCTTCTCGTCCAAAGCTAGAGACGTTATTTTCCTCGATGCTTCACTGTTCCACCAGACTTCACTCGCCTGCTTTCTACTTCCTGCTCTTTTTGTTTTGTCTCTTCTGCCGTCGTGTCTTTGCTAACCCTTTGCTCCTCTCTGCGCTGCGTCGCTGCAGACCGAGCTGCGGGTCTCTGCTGTCGCTTGGTGGTTCCCTGCCACAAAGGGATGCCCCGCCTCGCCGACCTTTCGGTGAAAACCAAAGACGTGTGGGAGATACCGCGGGAGTCGCTGCAGCTCATCAAGCGCCTGGGGAACGGGCAGTTTGGGGAGGTCTGGATGGGTACGGATCCAGCCGCCTCCAGAGGACGAGGCCACGTGGATGGAGGGGGGGTGGGGGGGCAGAGACACCAGACACACCTGGAAGACTGAGGAAATAACTGATGAATGTGTCAGGAGACTCTGCCTCCCTAAAGATGGCCTCCGTCCACCGAGCCTCGGTGCATGCTCCTCTCCTCGTAGTTAACCCTGTATGCCTTCCTCCCCCCCCTTTAGAGAGTGCGGATGGTTTGTGCTTTAATTTAACGGGCGTGTGCATGAACTACATCCCTGACACTGTGGGCTTGAGTCATGATGCCTGGGAGATCAGCAGAGACGCCCTTCACCTGGAAGTAAAGCTGGGAACAGGATGTTTTGCTGAAGTGTTCTCTGGTAAGAACCTTTATTAAACACCAATAAAAGTCTTTGAATTGTTGCTGCTCTCATTAAACAGACACTTTAGCAAGCAGTGCCTCACAAAATGATCCATAACCTCCTCAGCTTTTTCATGTCTGGTCAGGTTTAAAATACCAGCTATGATTCTTAGCTAGTTTTATTTCTATCTTTATTTGTAGCTTGAACAACAATGAGTGAAAGAATCGATCTAAAAATGTCTTAAATTAAGTGCATTTAGCTGTAATTAAAGCACAGAATGGAGTAATTCTGCCCTTCAAATGACATCATTCTGCACTTAAACGAAGATAATAAAATTGTTTATTTTTCTTTCAAATATAAATAATTTATTCCGTTGGCAAATTGTCTTTCTTACCTGCTTGAATTAAAAAATATGAACTTAATTAACAAAAAACCGACTGACTTGTATTTGGATGTTTCCACTGCTTAACTCGTAATAAAAAAACGAAACTTTCTCAACTTGCTGTGAATTTTTTTACGTGAAATAGCAGCAATGTTAAAGATTCACAAATAGAAATATATTATTTGTAGGAATAGATGAAGAACAGATTGTTAGTATAAAGTGTTTAACAATTGATTGTTAAACTTTGTGTTTATGTTAATGATTAATAGATTAATGAAGACGTCCTTTGGATGCGTTTTGTCTCATTAAAGTTCAGACAAAACCTTTTTTTCAGTACACTATCCTGCAAAAAATGATCTGAAAATAAGGAAAAGTTTCCTAAAATGAGTGTATTTGATCTTAATTTGATATCAGATGATCTGTCGTTTCGATGCAATGCACTTGAAATGAGATCATTTTGGGGTTTTTAACGTAAATCATTAAAGATTTCTGTTTTGTCAATGTGGAAAGTAAAGTGGTGAGTCAGTGAGGAGAGTGTGGATCCGCTGCAGCTCCAGATCCAAGTCATTTTAACGTCGCAACCAGTAGAGATGAGAGTTTTTGCTGAAAATACCATTTTCCTTTTTTTCCATGAATTCCTTTTTCTGCACCAACCACAAGCAGACATCTTTAGCTCCAGGGTTCCTACTAGCAGCTAGCATACGTGGAGCTGAAATTCTCCTTACATCACCTGTTATCATCAAGTTATCATCTTGATCACATCGGATGTAACCAGACTGAAAACTGACATTCTTAATCATTTTTCTTTATTTAAACTGCGATTTAAATGAAGTTTCTCCCCTTATTCTTCTTTCCTATCAAAGCTGAACAAAATACGTGTGAACAAGTTCAGGAGGTATGACTAGTTTTGTGAGGCTCTATATTAGTAGACACAGTTCCAGACACCCAGCAGGACAGGTGGTGGGCTGGAGCTCCTCTCCCCAGACGGCTGCTCAGCCATGAAGACCTGAACCCAGAAACAATCCCTACGAACTCAGTGGTTCCCAAACCTCCTCTGCTCAACTCTATGGAGTGAATTTTGTTTTGTTCTTGCTAACAATGAGTTTTATACATGAATATATGGTAAAAATGACCAAAAAAAAAATAACATCTTCATCAGAAAATGTTTTCTAGATCAACTCTGCTGTTTTATTAGATTTTATTATTTAAAATCGTTTTTTGTTAAATGCATTTTTTCACAGATTGGTACATTTTCAAATTCCGCTTTTTCAAATCGAGTTTTACAAAGTGCATTCTCTGCAAATTTTTCACCGATCATACTTTCTTCATTTTAAGACAAACGTTCGCATTCTACCAATGAGATGTCGTTGCAAACGTCCAGCAGACCAATCAAAATTCTTCTTTGCTCTTCACTGCAGAATAAAGCCCGCCCCCAGAATGTGATCTGAAAAAGCCAGTTTGAAAAAGATGAATATGAAAAAAAGTGGGAAAAAATACATTCTGAGAAAGCAGCGAATCTACTCCCTACTTTTTTTATTAATTAAGATTTTTTTTAAACTTAATGAACTTTAATTCATTTTATTTATTTTCCAGGAAAGACACAACCAGACATACGAGCTCCAAGCAGCTCCCATGTCAGACGATGAAAGAGAACATATCCAGTTAGTGAGAAACAGGACTAAACACTGAAAAACAGGCCAAGCTCCAATAACTATAAACCAAGGTGTTGATGGCAGCACCACGGCTGATATTTCTCTCCAGGATGAAGTTACAGAAAGGAACAGACCAGATGAAGCTACTATGATGAGAAAAAGCAGAGCATAAAGTTTCAAGTAGAATTTAACAAATACTGCAAAATAGGAGAATAGAGATAGGATGAAGCAGATAGGATGAAGATGGTCCCTTTGCCCTCCAGCAGCCTAAACATATAGCAGCATAACTATAGAAAATAGCTCAGAATAACGACCATTTTGGATGAGGTATGAGAAAGCTAAAAACAAGTCAATAATGGAACAGAATTCACTCCATATGACTGCATTATTTATATTGCAATGAAACAAACTACAATCTCCTTTAAATCACAAAACTACCACTTTCAAAGCGTAAGTGCTTTTATTTTTACCCTCAACCAGAATTACACTATTTGATGTTTTTTTTTTTATTACCTCTCATTTATTCCACCCGTATCGACCATCCCCCCTGTGATTACACTGAGCCTCCACTAGGGGGCTGATTAATGCATGATCAGTTCATCCCTGCCACACTAATAACTGCATGTTTGACTCCGATCAGTGGAGAAACTCCTTCCTGCTGTGATTCCGTGAGACGGACACAGAAACCAGAGGTTCTCAGGGTTCCTACATGTTTTCTTTGCTCCCTCTGTTGAACAGATAAAGTAGAGCAGGTAGAGACATCTGCTGGTTCCCACAGCGGCATGTTCCTCATTTGGAAAACATGTAGGAGCCCAGCTGATCAGCATGAAGCTCAGGTCCACCTCATTCTGTCCTGCATGTCTCCCCCCCCCCCCCCCACTGTGTGACTCTGTAATAACACACCTGAGTGGCAGCAGATGTCGGCGCCATGCTGACGCCACTGTGCCTGTGAGCAGGGACGTGGAACGGCACCACTAAAGTGGCGGTGAAGACGCTGAAGCCCGGCACCATGTCCCCCGAGTCCTTCCTGGAGGAGGCTCAGATCATGAAGAAGCTGCGTCACGACAAGCTGGTGCAGCTGTACGCCGTGGTGTCGGAGGAGCCCATCTACATCGTCACAGAGTACATGAGCAAAGGTATGTGGCTGGGTTTGGTTGTCATGGAGATTTGTGCCACGTATCGCGTGTGTTTTAGGTTGCTAAGAAGAGGATTGTTCCACCTGTTTCTTTCAAACAGCCTCTTCATTTTAAGGAGTCAGATTTGGTCACAATGACAAGGAGTTTGTTGGAGTTCAAGGCAGGTTTTATAAGCCTCCTACCAACTGTCCAGCACGGTAGTGGTGGCATCATGCTGTGGGGTTGTTTTTACAGGGTTCTTATGGGACGTCCAGAATGCCAGTCACGTTTAATTCCAGGAAGCCTGACTCAGTGTGATTTTCAAAGTAGGGTTCTCACAGGTCCTTGAAATCCTGGAGAGTTTGTGAATTTTTAAAAGTCAGGAAGGTTTTTATTAACCAGACCATGATAAGAGGATGTAGCTAATGTCTGCATAACAGGACATGCATCCAGTCTCCTTACAGTTAGCCATCAAATGAGCCACTATTAGCTGCGTTTATATGCACAAAGTTTCACCGTTGGATGCATCATTTACATCAACACAAGGAATCGGACTGAAATGTGTCGTGGAAACAGGGCAGTGGGAATACTGTGACGAAGCCACTGGCTGCAGGTTGGCGCTCACTGAGGTCAGCTGCCTCATTTCAAATCACCTGATTCTGATGAGGCTCACAATCGGATGAATCACATCAACTGACGTCTTTCTTTCTGCACATGGTGCTTAAATATGAGGAAATCGGTCCTGGATAGTTTTGATGTTTGATGTTAACCGACCAGCTTTGTAAGCAGAGCTGGATGGAAGATCTCTGTGCTCCAACTAAGAGTGACGGAGCTAAAGATCATGTTTTTAGCTCTTTCAAGATGCTCCACCTGAACCACAGTAGCAAACAGCTCCAGCAGAGGTTGGCAGGATGGTTTCAGGGAACTAGGTCACATAGATGCAGTTTCTGAGGAGGTTTTCAATCAATAAAGTCATTTTTCTCAAAGATGAATGGATAAAAGCTACATTAGCTGTTATGTTTGGGAGCTGGAAGAAGCAGAAAAGACAAAAAGTCAATCGCTGGTTTAACCTTTAAACAGTTGAAGCCACCAGCAGACAGCTGATCACCGTGGGATGCTTCGACGAGTCTGATTACAGTCTTTCCTCGTAGCAAAGCGCCTTTATCTGTCAGGACTCTGACGGCCTGTCCTTGTGCTTTTGTCTGCTGCAGGGAGTCTGCTGGACTTTTTGAAGGACGGAGAGGGACGAGCTCTGAAGCTGCCAAACCTGGTGGACATGGCAGCTCAGGTGAGTATCATGTTCCATGGTCACTTCAATTGAGCAGCAGTATAATGCAATGTAGATGCAGCTTTCCCAGCTCTCTGACTCAGCTGCAGTTCACACCTTATAAATCTGCTCTTAACTCCACCTAAAACATGTTTTTCTACCTAATTTAATATGTTTTCCTTCCACTCAACTTTCCTTGCAGGTGGCAGCAGGTATGGCCTACATCGAGAGGATGAACTACATCCACAGAGACCTTCGCTCTGCCAACATCCTGGTCGGAGACAACCTGGTGTGTAAGATCGCCGACTTCGGCCTGGCCCGGCTGATCGAGGACAACGAGTACACGGCTCGGCAAGGTGGGGCTTCTCCAGCTTCCTCCCCCCGTCACTCAGTAAACCACCCGTCAGAACCTGGTCACTAAGCAACAACGCCTTCACTGAGAGAAGTCTGGAGATCAGAGCTTGTCTTCCAAACACAGCTAGAATAACAGTTAGCAGCGTTGCTAGTAGCAGCAGTGAGAGCGGTTCCAGGAAGAGCTGGAGGATTTCCAGCAGCCGTCATGTCCGCCTTTGAGCTCGCTGCCAGCCTGATGGTGTTTGGAGGATCAGAGATGATAAAGCATTTCAGTCAGACCTCAAGTGTAGAAAACCCACATTAGAACATCCATCGTGGTTTTAATGGAACATCATCAGCCTCATCATTGCTGTGGAGGAAATTATTAAAAGATTATTCTACCAGTAAGATCTGAAAGGTGTGGCAGGCTTTGTGTTCAGCCTCCCCGCTGTAAACAGAGGAAAACAAACCTAAAGGAGATCTAATGTACAGAAGTCACCTGATCTTTGTTTTCCGTCTCTGCTTCTATAAACGCTCCAAATGCTGAAAGAAATGAAGAAAACCCATAAGAGACTATTAGCCTCTTGTTGTTTTCTTAGATTCTTCTAAACAAAAACAACCAAAGCGCCTCCTGGACGTTTGTTATGTGAACCAACAGGAGGCTCCTCTCCTCCAGGAGATCATTTGAGCGCATCGTAGAGATTAATTTAATAGAACGATAACTTTTCACGTTACAGTGAATGACTAAAGCTTTTATTACTAAGGTTTTATTTAGTTTGTTATTTTAAAGCAAATGTTTCTAAAATTTTAACTCAAAGGCGTTTTATAAACATGGCAAAGTAACTGTCAGGTTCCTCCAGGCTTCTGTTGTCTTGGGTGTTTACGTTGTTATTTTGTGATGTAAAATGTGTGTGATGCCTGCAGCTGGATGTTTTTGGCAGTGAAGACACCTGAACATAGACGCGTGCAGCATCTTCATGATGCACAGCTTGTTCCTCTGTGATTCTTTCTGAATATGATCGACTTTATTAGACCTTCCTTTCTGTGTGGTTCGCTCCTCTGCCTTCTTTAGGAGCAAAGTTCCCCATCAAGTGGACCGCCCCGGAGGCTGCGCTGTACGGCAGGTTCACCATCAAGTCCGACGTGTGGTCGTTCGGCATCTTGTTGACGGAGCTGGTCACCAAGGGCCGTGTGCCTTACCCAGGTGAGCGGTTGATCAAGGGGCCCGATAAGGACCCGAGCTGAACAGAAGGCAGAGCATTTACCGAAGCACACAGAGCTCCCTCTGCTCTTTCCTGCTGTTTACAGACGTTAAAGCTTCTTGTCAACATGACTGAGCTGTGTTTGTCACAAAGTTTGAGAAATGAGGCAGAGATTCCTCTTAAATGTTTTCAACAAGTTTAGATTTTTCTGTGTGTCAAGATCATCCTAATGTTTTATTTTACAATATTCTGGAAAAAAAATAATGACATAAGTTGATTTAAATTGTTTATTGTTCCAGGTGTCTTAAATACTGACAGAATAAAAAAAAAATGTTTGGTAACACTTTACAGTAACTATTATGTATAAATGGTAAAGAGACCATTTATTAATGATTAACAGGTAGTTCATTAATGTTTGATACTCATTTATAAACTGCATCTAAACCATTTATTAAAGTTAAGTAGGTCATATTGTCATCATGTTTATCCCTAACATCACCGGGCTTAATACATTTATAGGTGATCTATTTACCTTTTATAAGTGATTTAGATGCAGTTTATAAATGAGTCAGACATTCATAAACTAGATGTTGATCATTAATAAATGGTCTATTTACCGTTTTTATTTGATGGTTTTGATGGTTATTGTAAAGTGTAACCAAATGTTTTCTTACACTCGAATACAATACAATACAATGTAAAACACTAATGCTTTCCAATGAGCAGAGATTTCAGATGATCATTAACAGACAGGATATGTCACTCTGACACACTGTAAGACTGTTTACCTTTGTTTCAATGAAGTGGATGCTAACTGTGGTATAGCTCTTTTAGCTGTTTTTAGTCTAAGCCAACAATCAGTGTTGTTTGCAGAGTTTTTAAACAAGCGGTTCTGGTTCTGGTCCCTCTGAATGTTAAAACTCTGCTCCATGAAGAGCATTAACTCCCCAAATCCTTCTCCATCCATTTGCTAATTGTTAGCATGTCTTTTTCCATCCTTGTACAAACATTTTGGATAATACCCTCCGCTTTTCTATCATCACATCCTCTCTTTCCAAACACAGCAGAGAAGTCGATGCTGCTCCTCTGTGCAGCGCTGCTAAATGGGAGCTATTTAGAGAACTGAAGAAGTTTATCAAGAGTTTATATTTACAAACAACACCACAGAAAGTTCAATCTGTATCTTTCAATAAACAGTAATGTCAACATTACAACACTGAAAGTAGACACTATCTGTTAATCAGATGGAACAAATTTGAATCCAATAAATAACTGACAATAGTGTGAATTACTCGTTAACATCTTTAGTTCACAGACACAAAGACCCTCAGTTGTTTCGAGACACTAATTTTGAGCTCTGCTGTGTTGCCTCGTTTCCTCTCATACTGCTTCTATGAACACATGGTTGCAGCTTTCAGTGAGTGCTGGTGTGGGGGGGAGTATTTACACACACAGTCAGATCACCCAGGAGACGTGATAACAGTCCATCTGAACAGCTTTAAAGTGTCTCTTATTGATTTGTTCAAGAACCTCTTACTACATCTCTCTCACCTCCTGCCTCCCTGTTTTTGTTTTGTTCTGATTTCCAGGCATGAACAACCGCGAGGTTCTGGAGCAGGTGGAGCGGGGCTACAGGATGCCGTGCCCCCAGGACTGCCCCATCTCGCTACACGAGCTGATGCTGCAGTGCTGGAAGAAGGATGCAGAGGAGAGGCCCACCTTCGAGTACCTGCAGGCCTTCTTGGAGGACTACTTCACAGCCACCGAGCCTCAGTACCAGCCTGGGGATAACCTCTAAACCCCCACAGACCCCAAAAACCACCCGCTACCCCCCTCCAGGGCACGGGTTGACCCGAGCTGGGGCGGTTCTGGTCCCAGAAGTGCTGTATTGAAAAGAAATCAAACTGTGGAGCAGTCAGGCTTTTTTCTTTGTTATTATTTTAGGGATCTGTTCAGCTTCCTCAGCTCAACTCGAGCCTCTCAGATCCAACTTCCTAAAAAAGAAACCCTGCCTGGTCAGAGGTCTGCAGATGAAAAACTCCCAGACTGAACCGAGGGGGGGGGGCTCATGCAAAGAAGTATCCTGTGTAAATAAGAAAAGCCTGTCTTAGTTTGTCTGCCTCTCTTCCAGATTTTATTTTCTCCTGCACAAAAATATAAATAAAAAAACCCAGGGAGCGCCACGCAGTGCATGGGTCAGACAGAAGCTCCAGTGTTATTTTTTAAAATGAAATATGATGCCTCAGTATATTTTATTTCTTCTTCTTTTCAGTCTATAAAAAACAAAACATGACTTCATCCCAGTTTTCATGTTTTCTTTGAGCGAGCTCGATGCTCTCCTCCTGAAGCTTCCTCGGCACGGCCACGCTGCTTCTTCTCCTCCTCCTGGGTCACATGTGTGACTCAAAGACGAGCAAAGAAGAGTTCTGCACATGTTCTCGCTCATTCCAGTGTTTTGTTTTGGTGCAGCCGGGTGGAGGTCCGCGGCTCCCACATCCTTCACACCTCAACCCAAACCAGCTGCCTACACGGTTCCTCGTCTTTTCTATTCTCCACATGCAGTAAATGTACTCAGTCTTCACTTCAGGTGGTTCTTCATGTGGTTGTTTTAAAATTTAGTGGGAAAAGCTCGGGGACCAAATCAGGTAGAAGAAGTCTGAACGTGGACTTCGGGTGGTTGAGATTGAGCTCAGACGCTTTGATGCTGCTCTGATGTACAGCTGGATTGTTTTTAAGTGTGGCTAACCTCGCTCCTTTGTATCTGACATTTCCATTTTTTTAACATTTCTTGTTTTTTGTTAATTCAGTGATTTTTGGCGTTTGCAATTCTGGAAAAAAGACCAATAAACATTTTACACTCTTTCCAAGACTCCTTCTCATTAAGACCAGGTTTTCACATAGACTGATAAAAAAACCAGCAGACTATAAACTTTTTCAGTTTAATTTGTTAGAGTCATTTTGATCTGGTAGAGTCCAGGACAGAGATGAATGTTTTCAAAAATCTATTTTAATGTTCTTTAAATTCAGACCTTTACCCTGAGTTTGCTAGAATTGTCTGAACCAGAACCGGGTCGGGTCAGCAGGCCTCCCTGCTCACACACTCGTTGAAACCTGTGTCATTAAACCAATCAACTGTTGTTTTCTGTTGATATAATTAAATGAGCGCAACATAACCTGTGACCCACATATTAGCTTAATTTTAGATTTTTCTAATGATATTTCAGGTGGCTGGATGCTCTTCTCCAAACCTCATCTATGAAGCTTCGGAGGTTCCGATCCGTCGCTGAATGAGTCATGTGACTCAGAGCGGCGCTTTACATCAGTCTGAGCTCCACTTAAACACTGAGCTAATGAAGCTCAAAGATATTCTTAGCAGCAGCCCCTCCCTGTCCTGTTCAGATGAGGAGTGGCTGCAAAGAAACAACCCCTCCAGGAAGCACCTAGCATAACCGTGCTGCGCCAGCACTGTGACTTATTAAAAAAAAAGGGAGGGGAGAAGTGAGACAGACTGCAATAATTTCTCCTCAAAATGAAGAATAAAGTAGCTAATCTACCCAGAAACAACAACTTTTCTTTTTTAGCGAACGTCTAAGTCATGAAAATCATGGGGGGTTTTTTTGGCTGAGGTCTCAGACTTTAAAAATGGGCAGCATCAGATGAGGAAAGGAAGCTTCAGTATAAACTTTGGTTTGGAAGAAAACAATATTTCACAACAAATGAATAATCTGCAGTCCTAATTTATCTGATAGATTTATACAGTCAACTTGGAAAACAGGAAACAGAACCTTTAAAGTCCATTTAAAGGAACCATTTTTTCCCTAAATCCTAACTTCCTGTTTTCTGCTTCCTGAAGTTCCTTCTCTATTTCCTCTTCATCTCATCCATTTAGTAAAACGCACTAGTCCCATCTGCAGAAAACATGATTCCTTTGCCCTCATGCTTCACAGTAACTATGATGTTTTTATGTCATGTTGGGTTTTAAGCTCTTTGCCCACATGCAGAACACCAGGACAGGAGAGCGAAATCAGTAAACGGAATTTATTAAAGTAACAATGAACAACGGAAATGCAATGAAAGCCAGGTCCTGGGAAAACCGGCTGGGACTGGAAACTGGCAGTCTCTGAGGAGGGAGAGCAGAGTGATGAGTTCAGGTGGAGTGGGAGACTGGAAACGCAGGAGTGGATGAGGTTTAGTCTTACTGTTAGTTGGATGATTCTGGGTTTAGGAGGGAGGTTGTGGATGTCCGGGTGTCCAGGAGCAATGGAGGAGTGCGGCGGGGAACGGACAGGTCGGCTCAGGTTTGATGGAGACATAGAGGAGTGAATTAGCTGCCAGTTGTGGGAACCAGGAGATACTTGTGAACAACGGAGAAATGGATCTAGGAGCTCGGGCAACCAGTGGGTAAAATCCACAGCGTCAAGAGGAGGGCTCTGAGAACAGGAAGACAGCCAGGGTCTGACCGGTGGATCCAGGATTTCCAATGGATCACCTAAAGGCAGCAGGGAAACAGAGAATCAGAATAACTAGGAGGCTCAAGACAACGAGGAGAAAAACACAGAGACAAGCTCAGGAGGCTCTGTGATACCAATTGCTGGCAAACACTCGGCGCCAAAAAACTGGCAGCTACTCCTTTAGTACACCGGCTGATGAGGCTTGATGGAAAACAGCTGTGCCGCTGGAAACTGCACCGCACTCCATCCAGGACCTGGCGCCATCTGGTGGTGGAAGAGGGACAAGGCGCACAGGAAAAAACCCCACAAAAGAAGACAGCAAACCCCGGATCATGACATTTTAGGCTCAGTCTTCTCCCCTTTACATTCCTTCAAATATAAACAGGCTCAACATCCCAACTGCATTTTAATTTGAGTAAAGGACGTGTCCAGAAATGAACATCTTTGCATCTTTTAGTTAAATGGCTTCTTCCTCTCTGAGTGGAGCTGTTTATAGATTCTGTAAAATCTCGAGCAACCAAGATGATTTTTTAAAGCTGTACTGTCTCCTAAAATCCTTCAACATTCCTTCATTTCACACGATTCAGATTTGACAGCCAACACTATTCTTATAGCACTTACTAGGCGACTTCCTTCCTTTTATCACCGATTTAAAGTATTCAGATTGAGTCTAAGGTTGTAATTCGTCTGTGCTTCCTAAAGAAGTGAGTGTAGGACGGCCATCCCTATGCTAGCCTATTCTGCTCATTAATCTTACTGAGCCCATCCAATCTCTGGTTTTAAAAGAACCAGTTTCATCCAAACTTTTTCTATCCTTTAAATTAGTTTTATGTCTAATAAAGCTGAGAACACATAAATGTGAATAACCGTAGATGAAGCTTTCTCCTGGCTCCTTGCTGTGGCCATTCTGCTGAATTAACTCCAGTTTCACACATTAATCAAAAATGAAAATTAACTCGTCACAGATTGTTTATAAGGTGCTTTTTTTCCCATTTTTTATTTAGAAAAATGAAACTGTTTCATTAGGAGATAAGAGCAATCACAAGATGTCCTGTAAGCATGATAAGGGTCATAAAATATTTCACGCTATGGAGGTCAACAAGGAGTAAGAGCTTCCTGTCACATATGTCACCAAGCAAGACGAGAACATTTGAAGTGTAGATGAAAGGTCAAAACATTTAAAGGCGGCTTTAGATGTCGACACTGTTGTTTCTCTTTTACACGATTAAATAAATGATCATTTCAAAGTCGTTCTGTTTTCAGAACGATCCTTTTTTCCTGATTTTACACCCATCCAGGCGTGAAGGACGTTCCCCACCTTTGTTTGCCCACCGCTGTTTGACCTTTTCCATAATGGGCTATTGATGGGTTCTTTATACAAGCGTCGATGTTGCGGCCAAAGTTTCTTTACCAACACGACAGTTTTCTGATAAAACAAATCTGATCTAAAGGGTCTAGTCTGTGTGTTTCTGTCTTTCTCTACCTGACAACTGATTGATATGATGTGGTGTTTCTGAGGATTATGGGGCAATGGTCGATAGCTTTAGATTATATTCTGGGTGTTTTAGTTCTGTGAAGGTGCCAAAGCATGTTCCAATAATTAGGCTTTAAAAACACATGGTTTGTTCAGTCAGTCGGTCTCTTCATGCATCGTTAGGGATCGTTTTGAGGAACATATCCTTCCATCCAGCTATAAAGGCAAAGAATCCCTCCTTCTGGGTCTTTCAGTCTGTTAGATCCCTCCTTCTGTTTAGCAAAGCCTTGTCCATATGGAGCCATAATCAGCCTGGATGCACCTGAGTACAGACCTCTTTATGGCATCTGCATAGCTTGAAGGAGCAGCGACTGAGGACCAGCAGGTTTGACGGATTTAAAACGATTATACATTAAACTGAATTATTTATCAGTGTGATTAGTCAGATTTAGTTCAGATTATATCAAGGGAACCTTAAAAAGTAAGTAAGTGGGAAGCAAAGATGAAATATACTGTATCTATTGTTATAGTCTAAGAAAACCAGTAGAGCAGGTCCTCTAATAGGATAGAAGATCGATCTCCTCTGCATAAAGATCAAATCTATATAAGAAATGTAGGATTTTTTTCTTCATCTTATTGTGTCTGTTTAAATGTATAAAACATATCAGCTTTGTAATGTATAGCTTGGTAAAATGAAACAGTATTTCTGTGTCTATGGCAGGACTAGATGTAGTCTGGGTATTTCCTATTGCAGGTGTGAATCATGGAGGGAGCCAGTGCCTCAGTGTTTGCAACCGTACAGAAAATCTACTACCCGCTGCTTTGTGTTGTGGGTATTCCAGGTTTGTCTTCATCTTTTAAACCCAACAGATGCATTTATTTCTGTGTTTCCTGATGATTATGTTCTATATATAAATCCCAAATTTTATTAGATAGCTTAAATATTCTATTACAAAAAGGAAAAAAGAATTGCTAATAAAGAAAAGTCGTCCATCTGCAAAGTATGCCCACGTCCTGTGCAGTATCTTTTATTACTGGGGGGGTCCTCTCCTCTTTAAATTACGGCTTCAGTAGTTACTCCAGTTTACTGTAAACAGCTACGACTTTTGTAGCAGCAGCACATAGAGGAGGGTGATTAAAAACTAAAGAAGTGCTTAAAACAGTGAGGGATCTAGTGTAAAGTTGAAAGTTTGAAGTGGTTTTTTTTCTGCATAATATTGTAATTAATTTTTTGGAAGGCAGTATTCTTGGTTTTTATTTGATTTACATTAGCAGCCTAGATTAGCTAAATAGCATCAACTATTACCTTGTTTTACAAGGTGTAAATTAGATTAGATTTGATTATTTATACATAAAATTAAAGTTAGTCCTTGGTTTTCTGTCTCCTTCCAGCAAACCTCTTCACGTTCTACATGATCCGTTTCCGTAAATGTGGGATGTCCAGCTCAGCCATCGTTTACCTGAGCTGTCTGGCCATTGTTGACACCTTCTACCTGGTGTGGGTTATACTTCTAGACCTGACTCTGAGCTTTTGGATCCTTCAACCCTTCTGGCACTCCTACCCCTGGTGTGGTATCCTTGGGTTCCTACAGTACGGCTCCCTCTACAGCTCCTCCTGGATTGTGGTGGTGTTCACCATCGAGCGCTACCTTGTCCTCCGCAGCCCAGCATCCAAGCAGAACTTTTCCCAATCCTGGGCTACTAAAGGGATATGCATGGCTGTTGTCTTGCTGTCCCACCTGGTGTCTGTGCCAATGGGCTGGATCAATATTGTCACACCTGTGAATTTCACCGTGGACGGGGAGAACACAACACTCCCTCGATGTCGATATCGTAATCACACCTACTCTACTGCTGTAGTGTGGATAGCTACCTTCCTCTCTGGAGGAATTCCCATTGTGTTGGTTATCACCTTCAACTACCTCATTGGGTACCATCTGTGCCGGGCCAGCAACCTCTTCACAAAGGAGGAACGGCGTTTTATGTATGGAAAGAACATCAGAAGCACATTGAAAAGAACGATTCTCCTGCTGGGAACCGTCTCAGTGGCCTTTGTCGTTCTTAGCTTGCCTCGCTTTATCACATACTGCATCCTGAGGACCAGGTACAACAATGAAAACTTCAACAGGAATGACTACAGCATTCCCATCAATGTAGCCGGGGACTTGGCTAACATGCTGCAGAACCTAAACTCCACCACCAACTTTCTGCTCTACTGTATGGTCAGTCGTCGCTTCCGGCAGGAGCTGGTTCAGACCATGAGCTGTAAGGCAACGGCCGGCGCTCTGAGCTCTCTCCTGAACAACACGACTATGAAGGTTTTCTCAGTTGTGAATAACACGGCTTCTCCATCCAGCAACCCTGTGACTGTGGTGTTAACTAGTCTCAAACAGATGGAATAGAAAGAAACTTGATCTAAAGTGATTTTGGCCTCGGTTGAATCAGATCTTCTGATTGAGATCCCATGATGTTGCCAACATCTCAACCTACTAAATTTCACAAAAAAGTTCTTATGTCCGTTTGATGTGGTTTATGATTTTTGGAAAGAAGAGCAAATGCACTAAAGAGAAGACGGAGAAAACATTTATTAAATAAGATCTGGCGTAGTGAACATTTACCTCATGTGACCTGCTGTTGCTGCTGCCGGCGTCCTGAATGCCAGCATTAGAATCACACTTCCTCCTCAATGTCTCCGGATGGTATGTACCATCTCTAATACAACCTAACACAATAAAGTTAGTACAACCAACAGGATCACAACATATTCATTGAAACCTTCCTTCATACTGATGTGTGGTCCATGCTGTTTGCTACCTCTACTGTCTGCCGAGCGTAACTCTAATGTATGACAGCATTATGATTTCAATCCTTGGTTAAATAGCACCAAACAGACACAAATACATCTAATTCTCAATTTCTGTTTTTTTCAACATTTTTAAAGTTCGCTCAAAATTTCTGTGATTATTGGATAGAAACATGGATACTGTTTGAATTTAACCATCAAGAAAAATTCCAGAATGGCAATAAGGAAATGCTGCCTGAATCCTTGAAATTGCACGGTGCTGGCACATCTAGCATGGACATAAAACAAGATCAGTAGTGTAATGAAGTAAGGGAACCAGTGAGTAAAGTTCATTCATTATTGCATTAAATACCTCCATAAACAGAGCTCAATGGGGGTCATGTTTTCATGCCCCAAAGCAGCTTGTAGTAAGCAATGGTTAGCATATATGGACTTCTCCTTACAAGACAATGTAGATTGTCTTAAAGCATGTGGATGAGCCCGTATTAGCTGCAACATCTAGTCGCCTCGCATCCTGGGTGCCCAACTTGCTAAACAGTTGCACAGCAACTCTTATGTGTACAGTTGTGGTCAAAAGTTTACATACACTTGTAAAAAACATTATATCATGGCTGCCTTGAGTTTCCAATAAGTTCTACAAGTCTTATTTTTCTGTGATAGAGTGATCGGAACACATACTTGT
>JAUZNJ010028159.1:0-70607 GCA_034780135.1 Jordanella pulchra
GCAGTTAAACGGAACAGTTTGAGCTTCTAAGAAGATTTGACTCATTCCCCATGTGAATGGCTCTTAGTTTGGCAACTACTAGTTGTTTATCCAAGGAAGATACTAACATTTATCCCCTACATAGATATCACTCGCTCACACCTTCATAGAATACACATATGATAGCTTGGTATTTATTAAACATGGGAGAATAGCACATATGTGGTCACCTGGCCTGGAAAGAGGAAAAAAAACAGATTTTTTTTTGGTCAACTGTTTATCTCATTTAGATAGGGCACAATAGACCTATTTTTTATTTCATATTTTAAATCATCAACAAGGGATATTATCACTGCAGCATAATGATCTCTTTTTCTCTTCTTCCTTAAACCTCTGTGTTTTAAATTCCTAAGAAAACAACATGATTTCTGGCTGATTTATAATTGTGCTACGATGGAATATTAATTCAGGTGTGCAAAACCGGGCCCTTTGGCAGGCAATAGCCAGCACAAGTAAACAAACAAAAGCTTGGAGTATAAGCAAGATCTTATATTGCATACTCATAATCATTGGCACAGTAAGTTACCCTGGTGTAAACACTGGGCTGAGTTACAGTGCATGTATGTATAAGAATAGATGTCAAGAATACTGTTGGATAAAAACCCTAAGGATGTATTTTATGAAATGTGTTATAGAAAATTGGAAACATTTAAACAGCTGTAGACTAAGTAACGGGAGCTTCCCATTGGCAAATCCAATCACTGTCTGTCGCCAAGGCTGCTCTGGTTCCACCGTATCTCCGCTCAGAGAAGAAATTAGGAATCATAACAACAGCCCTGGGGAGAACGAAAGTGGCATTTTCCTGTTTTTGGAGAGGGGGCAAATTTAAAAGTGGAGGATGCAATCCAAACATAAACTGATTCTTTGGCAATGTAAGAACTTGCTTTATAAAAACAACAAAAAATTGAATTTTCTTTTGGGCTCTCTGCTGTGGAAATAGGGGCAATATTTAAAAGAGCGTGCAGAGAAACCATCTGCTCCATCAGGAAGGTGGCATTCAAACACAAACTACACCTTCCATTTTTAATTTCAGAGCACCCATTTAGAGCCAAACTACTGAAAATTTCATGAAAAATAAGCCTCCTTTTAGGAATTGTTTTTGGCACAACAGCGCAATGTGTGAACTCATCAGGTATCGATATTACAACTATGTAAGTTATGCAACCCTCCCCTGAGACCCCACCAAATATAAACACACTGAAATACACGCCTGTCGATCTCACCAACAGCAGCCATCTAGGCGTATCCAGTAACGTGCTGAATAAGAAAATGAGAAAATAAACAGCTGGTGGTACTGAGTTCCTGTTCAGGGCTGACTTAAGGAAACCACCGTCTTCTGTTCCTGTAGGTAAACCAAACCCCAAGCAGAAAGCCTTGCTAATAAATTCAACACTTACATTCCCTGAGGTGTCTTGGATTTGATGATCCAAATCAAGGCAGGGTTTGACCTTCTAGTTAAATCCTTGGTTTATGCCTGAAGCTTTATGTCTCTAGAGGGCTATTTCAGAGGATTAGAGGACACACTGGGCTTTCCCCTCTGACCCAGATAAAAGGCTGGATGTCGGCAAAAGTTCCTAAAAGTACTTTTTCCTCTTAGAATATCTTAAAAATGTACACGTTCTTTTCTAATTTAAGGCTTTAGTCTGATGAAAAAAGGAAAGTTCAAGCAAAAAGAGTCAAAGACGTATCAAACAGGAGGGACTGTTTTTAGAGAAAGACAGAAACATGGATGACTTTTATCCTTTCGGGGAAAAGGAATGCTAAGTCGAGCTGTTCATAGTGTCATGTTTAGATAACCCTCAGCATGAAAATATTTATGAGCTCAGTGAAGCGAGCATAAACACACACACATAAAAAAAGAATTAATAAGAGGCCTTGTTGGAAGTTTGCAGGCGTCAGCTAACAATAAGAAGTGAAACCACATCAGGGGAACATGAAGTCACCACAGCCCTCAGGCTACGACACCCACATGTTGTTATACTCTCCCTCTGAATTTTAAAAACGCTGTCTCTATGACAGCACACTGTTCCCCATGTGACTTTAATCTGTATGACGCTGCACCTCAGCGGTGGTCCTGCTTTCAATGTTGAGCCTCAGTAAAGTCTTTCCTGCTTCGGTGAGTGAGGTCAGGATCCTTTGGGTCAAGGCCGTCTGTGAGATGTCACCTACAGCTACAGCAGTCCCCTGTCAGATTTCCTCTGTTTCTCATTTTTATCACACTTTAAGGATTCAGATGGAACAACAATCTCAAACAATGATGAGTTGAGTAAACCGATTTTAGAAGTATGTAAATAAATACATCATTTATTAAGGGTATGCATATTATAACCAATCTGGCCAAATGGAAACAGAAATTCTCACTAAACCTAAACCCCCTAAACTGTCATAAATAAACATTAATGAATAATTTACATAACTCAGGTCATTTTTATTTTTTGTTATTTTCACAGCACAGAATTTGACTTGGTCACTCCAGGGTCTTTTGACAGAATATTTTCACAAAAGTCAGTCTTCTTTTTGTTAAATCAAAAGCACTTGGCTATCATGTTTTAGATTCTGTTCTAATACGACCTCCTGGATGGATTAATGTAGCTCTCCTGAAGGGGTTTCAGTGGGCGGTCACTTGTGGGGAGGTTAGACTGTGATCCAAAGTTCTAACCCCCTCCAGACTCCCACAGATTTTATTCCTTATCTTTTCTTCAGTTTCCATAGAGTTTGCTGTGATGTGCATTCTAGTGGCTGCTGCTGCTTTCTGAAGCAGAGGAGTGTTACTTAAGTGTTACTTAAATCTAAAAATAACATATTGAATTAACAAATGTTGAAACACATAAAACACAACAAAATCAGTCCTTCGCTTTTGTACAACAGGTGAAAATAGCTGACGTGAAGAATTCTGATATAATAGTCCTTAGAAATCATGGCAAGAGTTCAGGACTGTTCACACTGAATTCTTTTTTTCTTTTGTCTGAGTCTCATGAGGAAAACCTCCATCTGGCCACTGTCAATTTCTTCTGCTAATCAGCATCGAGCAGCCAGCTTCACGACCCGCCCCTGCTCCTTAGACCCAATGAGACACTTAGCCTCACTGGGAGTGAGGCTCTTTAAATCAGCCATCCTATAATAGCCTGGCTAGAGTAAAACTACACTGTAAAGTGTAATTAATTACTAGGTTTGATTGGAAAGCTCGTTTTAAATAAAATACAGTTTGAAAACTACAGTATTTGGTCTGCTCAGATGAACCATTTTCCTATCATTAGAATCAGTGTGATTATCTGAAACAATTAGGCATGACAGCATAAAAAGAAGAAATCTACAAGGAGATGAATACTTCATCAAAGCAATGTTCTATTTTGCAGAGAGGTGAGACTTTCTGCTTTGCTGCTCTGTATCCTATTAGTGTTGACAGCAGAAAAACGCATGTAGCAAAGTAATGAGTTGTCCTTGTTGCACAAGAACACAGTGACAGATCACATATTAACATATTCCAGGTCCTTTGAAGACATATGTTTTTCCTTTCCTGACCCTTTAGTCCCTCCCTGTTCCCAATCTTTATTATTTGTCTTTATTGACCTCCTTCAACCGTAGGCAGACTGAACTGTTTCTGTCCCTCCAACTGTTTGCCACACAGAATTAAACCAGCCTTTTGTGATATCGCACTAATGCTGTTCTGCTTCAAACACTTCTATCAAATCCTCTCAAATTACAGACAGCAGATGTGCAAACCCCGATGAGGCCGGGACTCCAGCAGTGAACAGCATGATGGTGCTGGTGGTGGTGAGACTCCGGATAAAATCCTTAGTAGCTGAATCAAGTTAATTTCTCCCTCATAAAGTCAGCAGACTGACGAGATTATGTGTCCCACGTCGGCAGGAAATCGGATCTGTGCATTGGATCAAAAGGAAATGAAAAGAGAACAAGAAGGTTCAGACAAAGGCAAACTAACTTCCATCTTCTGCAGGCAGGTCAAGTGAAACTTCAGCAACAAACGAGCAGGATTGAAATAATCATCCTAGCTGTTTTCTATATTAATGCTGCTATAGGCTTAGACTGCTGGAGGACATAGAGACCACTTTTCATCATTCCATTTCTATTCTTCTTTACCGCAGTATTTCTTAGTTCTTCACAAAACTTTTTTTTATCTCTGCTTCTTCTTTTTAAACTAGCTTTATTTGGTCTGTCCCTGTTTGACCGTGACTTCATCCTGGAATGAAATATCAGCTGTGCTGCTGCCAGTAAACACCTTTGTTAATAGATGTTACTGGGGAGATGTAGGGCCTATTTTTGTGAGGGATTTCTGAAGAGTCCTCAGCTCTTGAATATCATCACTACAAACTTATCTGGGAAGAGCATGTCTTGCAAGTCAATGACTCGATACAATCAGCGGGTTTTCCTTGATAGAAACTTTTAAGCAATCAGGATGTATTGTCTCTTTAAAGTGCCTTGAGATGACGTGCTGTGACTTGGCACTATATAAATAAACTGAATTCAGTTGGTTCATGCAGGTCCAATCCAGAAAAATGATCTAAGAAACAAAACAAACAGGCATCTATAATGTGCTTTATTTCATTGTATATGTTTTAGATATATTAGAGTGTCTATGAGCATTAATTTTTTGGACTTTGACTAGGCCTTTTCTAATCCATGGCTAAGCTTTGGTTTGAACCACTCAACTTTAGGCCTGTCTGTATGTTTTCCTCCTAAGCCCTGCTGGAAGCTCAACTCCTGCCTAACTTTTAGGCGTTTGGAGGTCTGGCTTTCTTCCCAGACTACTTGTATTTATCTCCATCCAGCTACTCAAAACTCAAACCAGTTTTTCCTGACCTCACATTCTCAACCACCACCATGTTACGCTGTATGGATGGTGAATTTATACTGATGCTCAGTGAAAGTTTCCTGCACACCAAACTTCTGTATGTTAGCCAAAATGTTATGTGTGTCGTAAAAGACAGTTGGTTTGTTCCAGTTGAAATTCCACTTGATTATCATGGTACCTTCACACTTTGAGAATAACAACCCTACATGCTTTTTGTTTTGATTTGTTGTTTTTGGAGGGGTTTTTTTTATGGGTTTTTACATGTTGTAGTTTGCGGCTTATAAATGGTTTCTTTGTTGCATTAAGGTTGGCCAAAACAAAATAATTCACAAGCTCTAAAAAGCCTAACATAATTACCCATCATCGGGGAAAGATTCCCGTTAACATGTAAATTACAAGATGACGTTCCATGCGGTACATCTATTGATAAAAAAACAAATCCTCAGCAATAGCTGTTTCATCTGCTGGGACGTGAAAACCTGAGATGGAAATCAAAACTCACATTTCCACTTTTCCGATCTATATTCCCGAGCTGTAAATCCACAGATGCCTTCATTGACTTCATATATTGATTGAGTCTTCCTCTCATGTTTGAATTACCGTACAGCTTGGTGCTGGGAGCTTGTATGCATGCGCCTGTGTGTCTTCACTGAATGTGCATTTACAGTATTTGCAAGCCTGTGTGCCCTGAGGCCCCTCTGCACAGCTAAAAGCCCTCCACCTCAGTACTAAACATCTATCTACCCACACTCCGCCGCTAAAACAGTTTCATCAGGACCTAATGGGGCTTAGCAGCCTGAGAAGGCTGCAGAAACAAGGGGCCACACTGATACAATAATAAGACTTCCACTACAAATGTTGTCCTAATTGGAATCATCTATTCACTTTACAGTGCATTATCGCTGGCGTGTTGCTGGCTTTCTCCGAGGCATGCACTTCATTTAATTAATGAAACTCTACTTACTGCTGAGGATTATCTTGTACTTGCCTTTATTGAGAAAAGCAAAGCAAAGACCATAATGTTAGGCTCTAATTTGATTCAATATTTCAATGTTTCAAATTCTGTGTCGCAGAATGTCCAATGTGATTTGGGAAAGGGCTTGTTCACCTCTTTCTGAAAGTAAAGTATTTATTGTTCTGTTTGTTGTGATTTACAATGTAGCTAATTCAGAGAAAATATATAAAAAAGTAAAAGGTTATTTTATGTTCTGATGTTTTGCTCATGTTCAGTGGTTAGCTGACCTTATGTCTTGTGTAAAAGTGGCGAAATTAAGACTCTCATTTAAAACAAGGGAACATTTCGTAGGATCTGGGAACCATTTTTTAATTATTTCAATCTCTTCGACAACTCAATTTAGCCAAATTAATGCAGCTTTCTTGGCTTTGCCTCTTTAATTAAGAATCAGTTTTCTTGATGTATGGTAGTGATATGGGAGGAATTGCTTTGGATTTTACTTTATTTAATATTTTTTTTTCTTTCTCCTTTTCTCTCTTTTTTTCTTTTTTTGATGTAACTCCTCATGTTATCACCTATTCTGTTTTTTAGTAATATTTAGATGCAGATGCTCTACTATCATCCCTATTTTTTGTTTCTTTTGTTTTTTTATTCATTTCTTTGTATTTATTGTAAAATGAAAATCAATAAACAAATAGAACTTGAGAGAAGAAAAAATGATTTAGGCCTAACTTTTCAGAACCAGAGTGTGAGGGTAAATAATAAAATAATGTTAACACCAAATTCAAAATAACAAATTAAATAGAACAGGGGGGACGAAAATAATTGAAAATAAGTTTTCTGACTTTACTAGAAACGTGTATTTCCACTGAGTCACAAAATTACAAGCAAACAGGAGATTTTGCACCTCCTTTCTCCACCAGGCCCTCACTGTGCAGCTCTGGCCTCAGGTTTCAGGATCCTGACACACTTCCGTGGCTTTATACTAAGTTTTACATACAAGAGCAAATTACAAATGAAAGCTCAGACCAGAGCGGCGTCTCTGTCGGTTAAGTCAGGCGGGGTTTCAGAGTGAGCGTCCAGGGTCAGCTGTTTTCTCAGAGCGATTTTGTGCAACCAAGCTTCCAAAGTCAACATTCCAACCAACCAACCAGAAGCCATCACAAAGCAGTGGGAGGAAACAAGAGAGAAAACTGGAAGAAAAGTGGATTTCTTTTTTTTTATTTCTCCTCTTGAAAAAGCCAAGGTTTCCCAGGTTTGGCTCTTGCAGCCCACATGCCTGCAGTTATTCATCTGGGCAGACACATCAATTACCACTAATTAACCAGATGATGGTCTGGTGAGCAGAAAATAAAGGAGGTGATTAATCACTTCGAGCACCTCCAGGCCCGCTACTCAACCTTAAAAAGGGGGGACAGCAAAAAGAAGAGCTGCTAGGTTGAGTTTTTGCCTTGATGACATGCCCAGAAACAGGATGTGTCTAACTCATTGTAGAAAGCAAACAGGAGAAAATGGAAGAGCCCTCTGAGGAGTACATTAGCTGTAATAATCCAGCCGACAGACCTGATGGAGGAAACAAAACTCTATCTTTGAGTTCATACATTGCTTAGCCTCAGTGTTTGACACAAATCGTATTAAGGTCTTTTTTTTTCCTTGAAGGGAGGGGATTTCCTGCCTCTGCTGAGGTGCTGCTTTTCTCTCATTTTGTTCGTCTCTGTGAGGGAGTTATACTGGCGGTTTGGGTGATGATGTAATTGTGGAAAGATCCTGGGTGCAGTCAAACTAGTAATCCAGTGGGAAAACTTTCATCCGGCCAGAACGGGAAGTTTTTTTTTCAGAAATAAACAAGTAGATGTTTAAAACAGGCAAACATCAGGAGAGAGGTGTAAAGTAGGAAGTTTTTTGAAGGTGACTAAATTTGGAAAATCCTCCATTTTTGTCTTGTCGCAAACAAAAACACCAAGGCATTATACTGGATACTCTGTGATGAACAGACAAACAGTTACATTATACCAGAGAGGTGATTGTTTTTTTTTTTTTAAGAAATTAAATTATAGGCATGCAGGTGGCGCAGTGGTTAGCGCGCACGACCCATGTACGGAGGCCTTAGTCCTCGACGTGGGCGACCCTTTCTCATACCACCTTTCCTGCCAGCCTACTGTCTGAAAACCGAGCCGTAAAAACTCAAAAAAAAAAAAAAAAAAAAAAAAAAAATTAATTTCTGAACAAATTTTTTTTATTCGGCTAAAAGAAAAAAAACCTCACTTTAATCGCATATCCAAGTCTTCTGAAGCATATTTCTCCCAAAAATCCAAACCTAAAGCAGATTATCTACAGATCTAGGTCTGGACTTTGACTAGGCCATTCTAACACATGAATCTGTGATGATATAAACCACTTTGCTTTAGCTACGGCTTTATGTTCAGGGTTTTCATTAATTATTTAGCTCCATCTATCTTCCTCTAAAACTATGCATGACTCAGACTCAACCATGTTTCACTATGAGTTTTAATTATTTAACAGTTTTAGCGTTGCACCACATATAGCCTAATATTTTAGGCCAGAAAGTTCGTCTCATTTGACTCATGTACTTTCATGTATTGTGTGTCCTTTGCATGTCAGGTATGTTTTAGATTTGCACTGCAAAAACGAATCTAAAAGTCAGTCACTATTTTTTAAATAAGTGTATTTAATACTAATTTGAGAAAGATGATCTGCTAATGAAATTAGCATGTTGATCTCAAAATAATTAGAAAATATGCACTTGAAATAAATGACAGACTTGCTTTTTTCTGATTTTAAATGTAACTAATTGATTTCCTTTGGCAAATTATCTTACCTGTTGAGAAAAAGTAAAAATATATATTTATTTAAAAAAAATGACTTATGTTTTATTTTTTTGCAGTGTATCAGATAACAGAGACAAAAACAGAATTATATGGTTAATAATAGCTTACTTGAGCTGGTAAGTAAGACACTTTGCCAATGGAATAAGTATATTTAAACTTGATATAAAAAAATAAAAGAACTGTTGTCTCTTATTTCAAGTGCATAATGTGTAATTATCTTATTCTGTGGGTCAAATACTCATTCTAATGGCTGATCATATTTTTTAGCCACTCAAATTAATACACTTATTTTGAGACATTTTCAGTCATTTCTAGGTTGTTTTGCAGCGAGTTTTCCTGAGCCTCTTGGCTGCTACTCACTACTGACACTGAATTTTATTTAGGGTTATCACTTTTAAGTGGTGGGGGGCTGTTGAACCATGCTGTGAGAAGCTTTGAAGGATTTTTTTTACATTTTTCCTTGATTCTGAGCAAAAAAACAGATTCTTTTATTCGTGGACAGAATGGTGTTCAGGATTCTCTTCCTGTTAAAAATCAGAGCACGCTGATGTTTTATGGTCAATTATTTTCATCTCCATGCAGCAAAATATTTTATCTGACTGGAGGAAGCCAGGAATTTGTTTAGCATGTTTTTTTGTTTTGTTTTTTTTGCCTTCTTATGACTCAGTTATATGGTTACTGTAGAAATCACAAGGTGCCACATGTAATCCAGCTATATCTCATTGCTTCTCCTTTGAAGGTAAATTAAATCATGACAGCCGCTTCATAGAGATCCATCAAGGAAAGCATAGCTTCTTCTTATATAAAACAGGATCATTAAGCTATGCAGCAGCAGCCTGTTTAACACTCCTCTGTTGCGCTCTGAGCTACAGCTACCATCAGCTCAGCTTGATGAGGGAGTCTGGGCTGTTTTGCTGTTGTGGACTCACCCCATGTGTACTTTATTACCTCATCTTCTCTGCTGATTTATGTCTGCTGTGACGGCCCACTTTTCTGGGCTGTTTATATGTGCTGAAGATGAAAGAAAATCATGGCTTTATTACCTAGACCTGGCGGTTCTGTTTACAAAGCAGAGGGCCTTACTGGGGAGCTGCAACACCTGCAGCTCACATATCTGCTCTGCTTTTTTAGAAACACAACAGCATGTCTGCAGACTATCCCCCTCGACGGGAAGGAAATAGAAAGATGAAATAATCTCTGCAGCAAGAAAATCATTAGTGTCTGCTCCTGATGCGGACATGTCGTCCTCCTGACTGAAGAGGAAGCTTAGTGTTTATCTGAAAAAGGACTCCTTGTTCTGTTTTCCATGGACAGTAACCCCAAATATAACTCAAGGCTGGCTTTAGATGCTTCTGTCCTCTCTAAGCTTCACTGTTCACATCTGCAGACTGAACATCTGTTTGCCTATAGCGCCATCCTGTGGAGGGAAAATAAATAACAATTAAGCTTATGTGGACAGCTGCACCTACAGGGTTTAACTTCACTTTCTTTTTTGCAAACTATTTGAAAAACTTCAATTTTAGAAACTCACTAGAATAGATAAAAATAAATATAACTGCAAAAGCTTTATAGTTGTGAGTCTTGGTGTATTACAATATAATCATAGTATGGACAGATTTCTATAAGAACCAAGTTCTTTTCCAGACGTTGTATGATCTCTCTGTGCATTAGTTGCTTCTGAATTAGTTTTATAACATTCGACTTTTTTACTTTTACTTGAGTTAAAATATAATAAAGTAACGCTACTGTTACTTGAGTTAAATCTCTGGCTACTTCGTCCTTTGTAACTTCATAAAAAACAAGCTTTTTTAAAACAAATATTTACCATTGACACTTTCTTCCGTTTTGTACTTTAATTAAACTTTAATTAAATGGTAACAGGGACTTTTGTTTAAGTTTTTCTGAAGACGTTTCGACTCTTATTCAGGAGTCTGTCAGTTCAAAATATATTTGTTAAATGTCATTTGAAGGTAGAGTGAAAATACAGTGAACAGTATGTTAAATTTTAACCCACTCTACATACAGCAACTATTGATTTTGTTTTATAACTCGGAAAATTTACTTTTTTTATTGTGTAATTACTGTTTATTTTTATCTTATTCTTTGAAACAAGGATTTTTTCTCACTTATGTTGTTCAGAATTAAATCAGTTTTTGAAATATTAAACCAGTTGTTATGATCATGGGTCCTTAGTAGATCAGTTACTCAGTCCTTGATAAGCCTTTTTTACCCTCAAGTAATTTCGTTAAAAGCTACTTTTTAACTTTACTCGAGTAAAATTAGTTAAGTAAAAATTTTGGGTCCTCTTTCCACTTCTTCTGCTGGATTATGGTATCCATGTCCATAGTTTGTCAACCTGTGACTGCTGGAGAAGGGCTCCAGGTCGCCTACGTGAATGATGTGGACAAGTCCGATAAAAGGGAAGGTCTGGACTTTTGATCCTATTGTATAAAAGTCACATCCATCTGTTGGCATCCATCCACATGTTCTGCACAACCCAACCAACATGTATTTGGGCCCAATAAGGATTTTCAGTCTGAGGTCAGACTGGGTTTCCTATATGTGAAATATCTGCAGCAACTTCACACAATCCATATTTGCAGGACCAGTTGGGCCTCTTAGATGAATCAGTTCAGATTGAGCGACGTGTTTTGGAGCCATATGGTTCCCTTTTAGGAAATTAACACGAGGCCGTCATATAACCCATAAACACCCCTGGGGCTCACATGTAAAATGTTGGCTGAGAAGCCTGTGGAAAAAAATAAAAATCTGCTTCCTATGAGTATTAAAAAAATTACATTTCTCTTGCAAAATACTTCAGAATGTAATGTTTCTATTTAGCCTAAGGGCCGTGTATGAATGTTGGTGAAGCTTCAGAAGAAAATAGGGCAAAGAATAAAAGTCTTTCAGACCTTTCTACACTGCAGGGGATATTTAGGATCTTTAGCTTAAACTACCCGACCTTTTTAATTCGGGACTTAACTGGGAGCAAAAAACATAAATAAATCCAGTCAAATGATTTTATGGTGCTCGGTGTGAAAATGGCTCATAGATTCATTCAATAAAATAAAAAAAAATAAAAAAACACTTGTTGATTAAATTAAGTTTATCATCTTCATTAAACGCCAATAGATCCATTACAGGGTGTTATTTTATTAGCCAGTAGTGCAGATTAACTGTGATGAACAGTACAGCTCCATTTTTCCTAAGATAGCAGCTTAGCAAAACACAAACAGCTACAGGCCGGTCAGTCATGTATGCAAAGAAAAAGGTAAAGTACAAATACATGATGAGCTTTTTTCACTGAGCTTCCTACAGCTTTATGAGGCGGCTACATTTAAAGGAAGCATGAAAACGGAGCAGATAACCTTGAATCTGTCCAGTGAAAAGACAGAGAATCTGGCTTGTATGAAATCGAGACGATCTAAAATACCCTTTAAAGGACATTTTAAAGAGCTTCTAAGATGACTAGGACGTCTTATTTTGCAAAGCTGAAACTGTTAAGAAGTGATTCAAATAGTATGCTCAGACAGTGCAGAGCATAAAGACGCATTTACTGTTTCATATAATTAAAGCATGCAAGCAAATACAAAACTAATGTCTGCAGAAAAGAAGAGATGCATTAAAAAGAGGTCGACTCATTTAGATCCTTCCAATCTCTTAATTCTGATTCTACTCACTGATTTGACTCGCCTCGTTCCAACAGTTTGCAGCAAGTCTGTCTTACAGTGAATCATAACCGCATACAGACAGAATGGATAAAGAAAAACACAACATCCACAGATCTTAACCTCCCACACAGAAAGCTGCTTCCTACTAATAGACTGTATAGTGTTTAGATAGAGGAGGAGGCTGATGTAGTGAAATATAACCTGTCACATGGAGCTGCAGCACAGCAATGATTTAGAAAGAGGTGAAACTGACTGATGCAGCAGACGGCAGTCAACAATAGTTTCCTATAATCTTATGATGAACTGAACTGCAGAGGAGGGTAATTGTTCAAACACTGGTGAAGGCAGGGAAGCTAAAACAAAAGCATCCGAAGGCGGGAGCTGAACCAGAGGGTTTTGTTTGCACTCAGGCAGCGAGCGGCCCCAGCTTCAGCTCTACGTGATGGCTGAGCCAAATGGGCTCGGGGGGGGCGTCGCTTCCCTCCTCGCTGGGCCGGATGGGAGCCGCCAGGTTACGGAAGTCGTGGCGCATCCGAAACGTAACGGTGACGTCTGCGTCTTCTTCTTTCTGAGGGATTACTTTGATGAAGAAACCGATCTTGTTGGACTTCCTGAAGGCAACGATGCTGCAGAAAGGACAGAGATGAGGAGAAGAGCTCTGCAGCTCCGAGGCTTCAGCATGTGAAGGTCAGAGAGGTTTACTCACTCTGGATCGTCCTGAAAGTCCTGAGGCTCGGCCAGCTCATCGTATTCAGCAGCAGCATCCTTCCCTGCTAAGACCAGCTCCTTACTGGGTACAAGGACCTGAAGAGGAAAGAGCTTCAAATGAGTTTATTCAGATAAAAAACATTTTCAGATGCTTTCATATTGACATTAAATTGAGTTTTTTTTTCACTCACAAAGCTTAAAGATCGACAGATTCATGTTTTTATGGTTGGTGCCAATTATTCTGACATCAATCAAACACATCTCTGATAGGTGCAGCCGATATTTCAAGCTCTAATAGTTTAATAGCTTTTCTTCCTCCATTTACATGATAAAAATGACAATGATACATTTTATTAAAGTGCAACTATTTCAATTTTAGCTGTTTATTCTACTGTGCAACACAATTCAACGTTGCTATGAATAAATAAATAAACTGGATAATTAATTAAACCATTTCTATCATACTCTCCTGTAATTACACTGCACCGCCCATAGGGGGCGCGGGAACTCCTGCATCAATGCACGCATTGATCAGCTGATACAGATAAAAGAAAAATCTCTAACATCAGCCAGCAGATGTAGGAGCCTAATAACGGAGTTCATAGTGACAGAAAGTAAAGGATAAGTAGATTAAAATAATAATAATAATAATAATAATAATAATAAAAGCCAAAACTGGTCATATTAGGAATATTTCATTTATATATCTGTACTAAAACTAATGTTACCATAAGAATATACAAGCAAATCAAGTAAATAAGCAAAAAAAAATTCAAAATTCTTTCAGGAACATTCTTATGACCAACAGGGACAAAAAAAAACATAGCTAATAATATATAAAGGAGCAGATTATTTTACACTACTTGCATTATTTCAGTAACCACATATTTTTAGTATTTTTTTCTCCATTTTTGTGACCTTTGACCACTAAACATTAAGGAGCTGCTAAAGTTCCTCCGACTACTTCCACAGCCTGTTTTTAGTTATGAATTCTGCCTTCTGAATAAATAAATAAAAAAGTGATAAAACATTTCTAAACAATAAAAACAAGTTAAAAAGGTAACCTTTAAACCTTTGATTATAAATTGATGAGAAACCTTCCAACTCCAAGTTCTTCTGTTATGAACAGAAATGTGTTTCAGGCTGATTTCCTTCAGTCAGTCTGGTTTTAAAGCAGCAGAGACAACAAGCAGCTAATGAAGACGTTAACATTTGAAGAGTGTGATGCTAAAAATAAAATCCAAACTCAATTTCTAGAGGACCTGAATAGCTACCCAACAGTTCTGAAATGAGATGAAAATAAAGGAGATCAATGGGATTTTTTTCCCACAAAAGTTTCCATAGCAACCGTCTGCATATAACTAAGAATTTGACTTATTCAGTCTGAGCTGAATAATTTGGCTTCATCATATTTTATATATATTTACATTTTTTAACAGACTTTAAGGTTGTGATGAGTAATTTTATGCACAACTTTTTAAAACTAAACGCAGACAGTGGTTCAATCATTTTGTTTAAATATTACTTTATACTATTTCTTAGCGATTATAGCTTGAAAAGCTGGATCCAAGGTTCTCAGATTGTTCTTTTGATGTCCCTCTCTCTGTCTCACCGCCGTTGGTCCGACAGAACTTCCTCGATTCTTTAAATCTACATCATCTGTAGATTCCTGCCGCGTTTAGCTCATAGTTTATAGCCTCCTGCATTTTCTGTTGCCTTTGTCTAGTTTTTCGGTTTAAAAGCAGACCATCTACACCCGACCTTGGCGGTGCTGTGGACGGCGTCAGGATCTTCTTCCTCACAAGCAGCCAGAGTGACGTGGGTGATGTTCTCCACTGGGTTGGTCAGGGTTAGCAGCACCTGGCTCTCCTACGTTAGCAGCATGGAGAGAAGAAAGGTTAACTTTTATAACTTATATTTATTCATCACTGACTTTATCTCATCTATTTACCAAGACAATTAAAGGAACATTTTTAAAAAGGCAATCGTTTTTTTCCACACCAATTTCAGACATTACATATGCAGTAAAAATAAGGAGCTGTAATCTTAAAATGTTTTTTATTGGTTAATGAAATCACAGGGTTTTTTTTTTTTGTGGTGAAGCATGTAAGCACAGATTAAAAAAAGGGCTGCGTTTCAGTCTTTATGTATGTTTACTAAAATATAAAAAAGATTCAAAAATCTGCTAAAATTAGTCGTTAAAACCCAAAACTAATAGTCAAAACCTTCACTCTTTGTTATGTTTCCCCATTTTAGCCTAATTCAAACCATCTCAACACAACATTAAAGCATGGATGTAATGTCCATTTCTTTACACAGCTCTGGTTTTTGGACCCTGAAATTAGCTAAGAATCATTTTATTTATTTTTTTTTATTTAAGATTGTCATCCAGAAGGACAATATTCTTCCATAAACAGAAGCAGGGCAGAGACTGACCTTCATGTGTCGGAGGTTGGGAATGGACATTATTCTTACTTCAGGGATGTAGCTCCTATTGGAGGGAAGCAGAAGAGCCAGAAATTCAGCAACATCCAAACCAAGTGGACAAATCAAATCCTCAGCTCACTGAGCTGCTCGAATAATTGATTATTAAACCAATTCTACAAATTATAACAATATAATAATTTCTGGCTGATTAAATCAGAACTTTAACGGATGAAATGTGTTCATTTCCAGAGGCTAAACATGAATCATTTCTTAAACATGTGTCTCCAGCTGCTCACTCAGTGTTTCCCACATTAACCCAATCAGACCTGAGGCTGATGTAAACCATGGACACACACTGATGACTACTCACACAGCCACCAGCTGTATTTTGAACTTGATTGAAGTTGGATTGAACTCCGGTTTGCTCAGGTTGTGCTCGCATTTCTGAGGAAAGTAATTAAGAGAAACAATGTTGTAAAAATTAGATCCTTGCTCCCCACCGCAGAAGCAGATCTTTACTCACCCTGCAGCGCAGCGAGCGCTTCATCAAGAGGTGTTTGTGTCTGGGGTGGAGCTGAGAGGCTCCTGCAGGTTGGAAGTCCGGCTGCAGCAGCCTCTGGCGCAGCGTGGTCACTGTAAACACACGGACAGTCTGCTCAGCAACCATCAGAGGCTGATCGAGTGCTGCTTGGTGGCGACGTGTCTTACCTTCAGGTAAACTGACGGGTCGAGTGTAACAATCCTCAGGCAGGGGCTCTACTTCATCGAGGGCCTGGACCGGTTCTATGGTGATCTCCTTCTGGTCCTCGCCTTCTTTAAGGCTAAATAGAAACACAAACACTGCCTGATTTAACCGTCGTCTCAACGGAAAAACAACATAGATCAATAAATGGTATTAGAAAGGCAATAGAAAGGAACAGTTTCTGACCGTGGTTATAGTTTTCATCACTTTGCTTCAATAGTTATTAGTCCTGAGCCTTAGATGCCAGTGAGACCAATATTTATGGTTTCCAGTGGCTTTATGAGGTATAAATTAATGCAGCATTGCTTATCTCATGCTGCTGCACACTGCTGGTTAGATGGCTTAAAGCAGTCTTCAACATTTCTTCTTAGGTTATTAAAATACAAATTTTATTGTTTGTAAAATATTTAACTAATTTTGGCATCGAATCAAATAGTTTTAGTCAAATAAACTAAAAGATGCCATATTTCATTTCTTATACATTGAAAATATGTTCTGCAATTCATTTAAAATGCACAATAAAAGCTTTATTTCTATAATTAAAATGTTGATTTTTTTTTTAATGTTAATTTATTAAAAGCTGCTTTAAACTTTAACTAGAAGAAAGACATCCCATCAGCTTTTATTCAGCTTAAAAGCTACAGCAGTAGATGCTCTGCCTGATCAGCCTCACTGACTAACTATATCAGCTTTCTGTAGGCGTGTGACTCTAGACAGTAAAACAATAAGTGGTTGAATTCTGTTTAAAGGACTTAAAGGGTTCAATTTTGCTCATATTTTTGAGCTAATGCATTAAAACAAGAAACATATTCTTTTTGAAGACAAATCGTGAAACGCCGACTCCAGCAGTCCGATTAACTTTGTGTTTTAACACTTCGTCTGTGGATAACGTCACTCTATGGCTGCACTTTGAACATGGTTTTAGCCCCTTTCAGGTCACAGCTCTGCAGTAAACACTGAACCCCTCATTAGTGAACACGTCCTTTCACACCAGCAGGCTGATCCAGAGGGATTATGGGCTGTATTTGGAGGGATGTCAGTCACACAGCTACTGGACAACAGAGCAGTGGGGACATCAAACACATCATGATGAGAGGGAGACGATAACAAAGCTTTAAAAGCTGTTTTCAGGGTTTGTTTTTTTGGGCATCTTTAACTTGTTGAGCCAAGTTTGAGGTTGGTCATTTCGCCATCCAACAAAACAGCACGACTTTCCACAAAGAGAGGTTTTTAAATCCATGAATGAGCGGATTAGGTAAAAATGAACTATCCCTGCCTGCATAGGATCCACTGAACATCAAAGCAGCAGAGACCTAAAGCCAACAGAACGCCTGTGGGATGGATTAGAGCAGAGGCTGGGGGCCACACGCCTATCATCAACCTATCTTCAAATAAAAATAAAACAAAGACTCAATCATCCCCATAAACACAGTGCCAAACCTTATTCCTTCACAGTTTTGGATAAACAACAGCAGTTCTGCTGGGTTCGTATGGAAGTGAAGATCCAACAGGAGCTACATTTATATGAGCCAAATTACCCTGATCTGATCTGCCTTAGTTGATCATGACGTGTGTTTATACCAAGCGTTCAATCAGATTAAAGCACATAAGCATGAGCGGAACTGACTTGTATTCCATCAAAACGGTAGAAAAACGTCATGCTGACGGTGCACAAACGTACAGTGGAGATTATTTAACCACCTCTCTCTATCACAATCAAATTTATTTCAAATCGAATCAGATTCTTCAGTCTGACATGTTTGCATGAAACATTTTTAATCTGATCAGGCTTTTAATCCGATTATTTGAGTCCATGTAAACATAGCGACCTTAGATTCTGCTTCCAGACTTTTATTGGATGCAGAATGTCCTCACTGTGATGCAGCAGCAACTGTTTTCATGTCACAACACCACAATCCTTTCAGTCCTGACCCTTTCATTTCATCAAGGTTTCTCCTCCTGAGACGGACCTAAAATCTGAGACGGTTTGATCCAAAAGGGGCCTTTGGTTTATTATGCAGCATCCAGTTGATGAGTTTATAAAGTTAGGCTCTAATTATGTCACAATAAGGTGATGTTGGAAAAGCAAAAAAGGGGAAATAAGTTGTTGATTATGATAAATGACCAAAGACTCAGCTGAAAGGTAAAACGTTTGTCTAAGTCACAAGAGTGTAGTTAGTGAGCAGAAAGCACAATTCACAAAAGGCTCCTCTTGTATTTCGTCATACAAATATGAAAAATGTTGTGCCACAGGAGCCAAGAGCAGCAACAGTTTCCATGTTTGATGAGAGATAACTCACGACAGTCCTGCCAGGGCGGATATGGGGGCTCCAGGCCTCTGCCTCTGCAGTCTGGTTCCAAGGCCGTATTTTTCCTGAGGGAATTCAGAAAGAAGAGACATGATTAGGCAGAGCGCCAAATGACTCGAACGGAGAGTCACTGTGATTTATGAGACTAATCTACAGCTATTTTTCTACATGACAATTCTTCAACAAAGAGAGAAATCCATGTCAACTCTTAAGAACTTTTTTTTTTTTTTGTTAATGAAGACAATAAATAAAGCAGATACAAAGTTTTGTTGATCTTCTGGTTAGAAACAAAGAACACAGAACATAGCAGCTGGAGAATGGCAAGGGGGGATTTCTTGACTTAATTAGGCTTAAATGCTTCTGAATAAACAGACATCACGATGCCAACATTAAGCTCCCCTTGTGTAAATCTGAGCCTAATTTACCCAAGGAGACATTCATGTGATCTGTGAGGTCTCCCAGTAACAGAGTTGACAAGTAAAGAGATAAATGACTGGAAGAAGACTACCCAGATTGTGAAAATATAACTCACCACCACATGAATAGTGTGTTGCTGTGGGGGGGGGGAAACCAAAATATCAGCACGCATAAGCAAAGGAAACAAAAAGAGGAGAATAAAGATCAAAGTGAAACCAAAGCAATCAAGCGAAACGTTCGTGTCATTTGGTGACATGCATTCGCAACAAAAATGATCATTTCAGATGGAAAAACAATATAAAAGCAGAACATCGCTGGAGTGGTTACAGGTAGGACTGATTCATATTAATGGATGTTAATGCAGGTGGCTTGAAAAGCAGGAGAACAGAGTGTGACAAGAAAAACAAACAAGGCGTTAACATTTCGTACAAAGGTTCTTTGACATTTTAGCATCACAGACACGACGAGCTGGAGGCGGATTTGATGCTTTAAAAGTAGAAAACAGCTAAAACGTCTGAAGGGTTCTGTGTTTAACTCAGAGCTCCAACAAAGGAGACGCACAGACCCACTGTCCCTCGTCTATAAGTAAAGGTAAGCCAGCTTCAACAGAACCCCAGACTGGATCAGGATCTTTAACTTGCAAAACGAAAGTGCTAAATAAATGGCACCCTGGTCGTTTAGCATTTGGAAAGGTTAGAGAGAAAGTGTGACATTTCTGAAAGCATCTCTCTCAGAGGGGGGGAGCAGAGTACCGAGAATGCCAGGGGCATGCACTGCCGTCTCCTCGCCAGCTTCTTCCTGTCTCTCTCCTGCTTCTCTCGGTGGGCGAGCTGCTGGTAATACTCAATCAGCTTGGAGATCTGCGGCAAACAAAAAGTCAAGTCAGACTACTCCTTGTGGATTTCTAAACAAACAAAAAAAGCTGCTTTTAAAATCACAAAAACAACAATGGATGTTAGCAGTAAACGTATTCCTGTTGAAAGTGTTCAGTGTGGTCCTTCAGGTTGGGTACATGTGTGCTGAAGAGGTGAAGCTTTGGAAAGACATGCAGAATATTGCTGTGCAGAATTAACTCAGAACTCAGTGTTCATCCTTGCAGCTTTAAAAGGCCATCAGATAACGGCGGCATTACAAGAAAACAGTGAGCTGCACGACTTCCCACAGTCTGCTGCTTGCAAAATCAGAGTCCTTCTATATTCAAATTATTAACTTAGCAGGAAATTATCTTTCCTTTGGGTCCACCTGAGTAATAAAGATGTTTGAGAATAAACCTCAATATGGCAGCTGGTAGCAGTGGTCCTCCCACAGGCTGAGGACGGGCACCGGATGGGGTACTTCAACAATGGTACCAACTGACTTCTGCCAGAACGACCACACACCTGTTAGACTGGCCAGGATAGTAAAAGCTACACTTGATATTGATACCCAGGAGAATATTTGATCTATGGGGATCAAATGACAACAAATAGGCAAATAAAATATTGAAATTTACATTAAAAGTGTATATTTTTCAATCTCAACTTGGATCCCAGCCTGCGTAAATTCTCAGTCATCAGGGTCATGGCAACTACTAAACAGGCTTAAATCAGAGGCAACCAGACTTTCCCTCAGCTTTTTCTGATATTATTCTCATATATTCTATGTTTTCTGAAGATGCACCAGAGCAATCTGTAGGTGTATTAAACTGACGTATTAAGCAGCATGGAGGTAAAAACCAAAGATTAACCCGTCGTCCTCCTGTGTAGTTATGGTCTTTTGTTGCGTATGGGTTTTGTGTTTGGCCACTTGAATCATTAGTGTGCTCATGTAATTTCTTAGTCATGACTTCCATGGATGATTTGTAGATGCTTGGAAGCTGAAACATCAATCACTCCCCTCTGTTTAGTTAAGGTTTTGTTTTTTATTAACAAAGATGGCTTCCTTCACTCCTCTTTCAAATCATCTGTCCTCTCTGTCCAAAATATGAACATTTTGGTCGTCAAAGGTGTGTCCTTTAAGATCCAAGCATCCAACCTGTAACTGGCTCCTCTCTGCTGCTCCATCTGTTTGTTTAGGTGTTGTTTGGTTTCCATATTGCACTGGATCCCATTAAGCTTCGGTTCGGCTGTTCTGTCTTTGGGATGAAGCAGTGATTGTTTTTTGTTGGGTTTGAAATTTTCTGGCACATTGTGTTTAGAGAAAATCTTTCTGAGCTTCTCAGAAGCTCCTGACAGATTGAATGATAATGTTTCTGCGCTTCTCTTTTTTTTTCCTCTGTTAGATCCAGGGGTTGGTTTTCTTCTCTGCTGAACTTTATGTTTCTGTTCACTGAGTTGATGTGGTTGGTGAACACCTCAACTTTCTGGGTTTGGATTTTGACCCAATTGTTGCCCACATATCTGAACCAGCGAGTTGGTTGTCGTCCTTGGTACATGCAGAGTGCTCTGCTCCTACATGTAGATATTCTCCACAATGGGTAAAGTGGGGTGTCAATGGCTCAGCCATGTTTCTGTCAGTAAATGTTATCACTGTATTTGAGTGTTGAAGTAGTCCTGTCTTTCAGGGATTCATTATGTTCAAGTAGGGTCCTAACTTTGTTCACAGCTTCTGGTGTTGGAATCTAGGTGAGGACAGAAGCTACATCAAAAGAAGCGATGGTTTCCCCTTTGGAAATAAAGTCTATGGAGATTTTTTAATGTGGTTGGATTGTTTCCAACCTTTGGAGCCAAAATTGTTGCAAAATGTTTCAAAACGATGTGTGTAACCAAGTGAAAACTGCAGTCATCTGACTTAGAATGAGCATCGGAGGATAGACATTTATGCTACTTTAAAACATCAGCTCTCCAACTACAGATCTATCCGATGTGGGCTGACAGAACTGAAAAAGACTCCTGGATAGTGGTTGAAATTAAAAAACAAAAACTGAGGGAAAGTCCGACTGCCTCCTATTTAAGCATAAGAGATGCTAGTTTAGTGTGTAAATAAATGGAAAAAAGAACACAGTTTGACAATTTTCTAGGTAGGGATTAACCGATACAGGTTTTTTAAGGTTGACACCAATCATATTGAGATCAGTCTAAAAAGATTTTTGGGCTAATTCTGGAAATTTACATTGTTTTGTTTTTATTTCCTCTATGAGATTAAAAGAAATGACAATGATGCCAAATGTTACACAAGTCTAACATTTTTTTATTGTGCAAATAATCCAGAAAAAACAACACTTGTCTTTTTAGAATCCAAACTATTTTGTATTTTATCGGAATATAATATATGATGCTTTTTGGATTGTTGACATTTTTGACAACCATAGTAGCTAGAGAAGTAAAATTTAATGGGATCGTGTTTCGGTCCCTTAAGGCATCACCATAACGGGGAAAATAAGTGGGTGATTTTCCGTGACGGACATAACCACACAGCATTGCAAGCATCAGAGCGTGAGGTCAGAAGCTGCTGGTACAGACGTCATTTTCATGGCTGAGAGAAAGTCCTCCAGTATGGCTTCACTTTTCAAACTGCGATACAGATTATGCTCACTGCAATTTATGTGGCGTAAAGAGCGAGAACAGCGGTGGCTACTTCTAATCTAAGGAGACACTTGGGCAAAAGATTTTTTTCGACGGTGAAGAATTAGCCTCAGATCAATGTCTACAACTCCTGCATTCGGCAAAGTTAGCATTTCTGCATCTACTAGCAACACGGGAGAAGAAATGTTTGAAAAATGTAATGATTCCAGCAGCATCATCATCTTCATGTCTTAAAGTGTTTAAGATTACATAATAAAGCATAGGGAGATTTTATTATTTAAGGAATTCATATTTATTACAATATAAACAGACACAAAAGTGTTTATGTAGTAATAAAAAAAATACGGTATGAGTTCAAATGGTAATTATCCCTTAAAACTGCCTCATTCCGACAACTGAACTGCATGATTTTCTCTCTGTAAATAAAAATCTGAAATATTAACATTTGTTGTTTGTACTAAATCTAAAGTAGCAGCAGCTGAGTTTGCCTTCAGCTCTGAATGTGTGCATTTAACTTTCTCAGAGAAAGATTTGAAAGAATGCAGTGTGTGTGTGATCAAGGAACATGTGAGTAACTCAAGGGTAATCAAATGACCACAGGGTAAGACTTACCCGCTGAGCGTGGGGATTTTCTGGCTCCTGCCATCCACCACTTGCTGTAAAACCCAGAAAGAAAAATAACATTAAACCAAAGACAACTAAAGCAAAGTTTTGTTTATTACGCTTTTGTTTTCCCATTAACATTGTGTAAAAGAACATACCGACAGATTTATCAGCCATGCCTACGTCCCTAGAGGTCCAGCGACAGAAACCGCAGGCCAGATAGTAAGCTTTCTTCATGGTCGTCTTGGTGGGGTCATCGGGGAGAGGAGCCGGGATGTTAGTGGCTCGAGTTGACAGTGTGTGCATGCAGCACGGGCAGTCGAAACAATTTGCACATCTGTAGCAGAGCAAAGAGATAAAAGTGGATCAGCGATAGAGACAAATACATTTCCAGCAAGCAGAAGTAGCATTTGAAGAAACAGCTTTCTGTGTGTTAGATAATCAGTCACCTGTTCTTTTTCAGCTTAGCCTCAGCAGATGGCATGTTCTCCAGACAACTTGGACAGTAATGTGAGTCCACCTAATTACCAGAGTCAGAGAAAGAACAGGGGAGTCAGTTATTCCATGTAAAGATTCAGGGAAGATTATCTTTCTCATTGGTTTTAATTTATTTGGGTCTAGTGGGTTAAAGCACTAATGAAGATCTACAGAAAGTTTTACAGTGCAGCAGACTTCACTGAAATAAAATAGTAATAGGAATTATCCACAGCTGATAGTGGGCACATGGCTTGAGAAATATGATAACCTTTTAACTATTGCATCCAAGCAGAACTATGTGACTAATGGAATTGAACACACTTTGACTGCAATGCAGGTTTACAGGGTTTTTTTTAGTAAAATCTGCAGCTGCTTGAAAGTTTTCTCTGATTTAAATTAGTTTTCAGAGACTCCATCTGCCCAAAGCATATAGTTATACTGAAAGCCACAATGAAGTTTAACAAGCTGCATATTTTCAGGGTTATAACAATGAGAAAAATAAGAGACATGTTTGTTCTTATTTGATGGTTAAGATTCAGAGCTCTGCCTAAATGTAATAATGCTTTTGAACAAATTAGATTTAAGCTGGGTTTTTTTATATATATATATATATATATTCAAACAGGTTTGTATTTCCTGAATGGAAGTCATATTCACATTTTTGGAGTTGCTCACAGTCCTAGCTTGAATCTAAAACAAAATGTGAGATGCTAAAATTATAAAGAGACTATTAAAAGGTACCAAAATTGTGTCATTATGGATTAGCTTGAGATTTATTTCCTCACTGAATAAATAACCTTTAAACAAAGGTTAGAATTCTACTGTATAAAATGTTTTATATATATTATTTTACTGCTTAAAAAAAAGGATATTTGCACGTTATAAGCGGAGGTGCCCAAACATATTTCTGAGCATATATGTACTTGATAAAGTATTCAATATAAGCAATAATAAAAGATTATGGTTCTGCGATCAAAAGTTGTCAAATATTTACACAAAACCCCTCAAGCTGCCTTAAAGGAGTGTGGCTACTTTCCCCTGGGTGTGGTGCCCCTTTATTATGAAGCTCATCTTCCTTAACTAGATAACATTACTGCTAAGAAGGACAGCTTAACGTCACTACTTATTTCCGAAAGGTGCAGGTGATATATTTTTCTGTAATCCAAATAGTCTAATATTGTGTGAAGTGGAACATAAACTACCTAGTCAGTTGATGCTACATGACGCTAACTCCAGCGGAAGTTACAGCAGCTCAGCCAATGAAATTAAGAAATTGCAGGAAAACTACTGATTGACAGCCCGCTTAAGCCACATAGTCCACGGGATTGGTGAATAAGTCCCGCCCAGCTGTCATAGCGACACCGTGTCGGCTAACAACAAAGCAGCTACCCGCTATCAGAAGGAAAAAGATTAACTCACCTCATGTGACACACATTCCAGCGATCTTAACTCGCTACAGTAACGACAAAAATAAAGTTGAGATAACGGGGCTCTAATCCTTTTCTCTCCACGAACCAGGTAGACCACTCTATCTGGCTGCAGAAGAGACGCCATCTTAGAATGGCTGCGTTTAGCTCACGGTGCTACTGCGTTCCGATTGCCACTGCTGGGTGTATCAAAGACAAGTTAGCCTCAGCATTGACCTCTGGAGGGCAATGCTGAAACTACAGGCTCATAGTGCTCATACATGGTTTCATAGTTTCGTGTGGTTAAAAGAAGCCCTTTATGGATGTATGTAATAATTTTTGACTTTAAGCATGTTTAAAAAAAAAAAAAAACACCAAACCCTTATTTAATTAGCTATATTTGATTTAAATTATCTCTTTAACATTGCAGAAGTATAAATGTGTTTGTGAATATGCCTGTACTTATAAATGTGCCTAAATAAAAAGGCAGGTTTCCTTAATTAATTTCTTATTCACAACTAAAGGCCCTGACTGTGCTTTAAATGTAAAGCACCGTAATAAAGTTAAACTTTTGAAATATTGACAAATTATGGCCAACAGCTTCAGCACATTTCACAGGGATTCTTCCTTAAGGATAAAAAGGGTTTTCAGCTTTTTTATTTGTTTGTTTGCTTGTTTTCCAATACCCAACATTCTGTAAATTAATCAAATGAAGAGATGTAAACCCTTATTTATTTTATTTTATAAAACAGATTGTCATAACATTTCAAGGGTTGTTATAACCCAGACAATGCATGTTAGCCATTATTTACCTAACTTAGCTTTGCTGTTAGTTGATACACAAATATCTGCTTGAGAAGCTTTATTTCCAACTGAAATTTAGAGTAGATCTGATCTTGTATAAATACAATCAAACCTCTGAATCATTTTTTTTCTCAATGCAAATTTAAACACAGCAGTTTTCAGCCTGGAAATCCATTATGTAAGTTGGTGAAATAATGAATCATGTGACTGCTGTCTTTTCCCTGCTGTTGGAACTGACAGTGTTACAATCACCCCAGGCTTTATGCTTGCCATAGTCCCTCCATTAAAAAGACAACAACAACAACAAGCACTCTTCCATAAACACCTGGCTTGTTGATTGTCTGTTCAACAAACTCTCTCAACTGAGCTGTGGATCTCTGCAGCTCCTCCAGTGTTACTATTGACCTATTGGCAGCTTCTCTGGTTAGTAGTCTCTCAGATATAAACTGGTGGATTTTATTTACCTGTCAATACGTCTTGCACTGGATTTAACTTAGAGGTACCAGAGTAATGTGGGGTAGGTTAATGCAAAAGTTTTCTTCTGCTCAGACTTAACATCTATATAATATTGTGTTGATCTATCACAAAGTTGTTCTTTTCATTATTTAATAGGCACTGGAATCTTAGACTTTTTCCTTACAAGTGTTACAGAAATAAGACTGTATTTTATCATCATTCACGACAAATGCTTAGCTACTTTTGTGCAGAGGGATTTTATTTATAATTAGCCTTACAGACAGTGGTGGGTTTAGACTTCATTTACTGCGGGAGCAGGGTGAGACCAGTCTATGTTTTTTTTTCATGGGGGCCCATGTCAAAAAATGTCATCAAAAAAACAGGAAAATATTTATTTTTGAAATCACAGAACCAAGTAGCCACTTTTGTATTATGAGCTGCAGGTCGCAGACCCAAGGTCTAACTGGTGATCATATCTTAACATGGCAGAAGCTAAAAGTGCAACAACTCAAGTTTTAAGTCAATATAAAGTAAAACTTTAAAGGTACAGAAAAACCTGTTTATATATCATAATAAATTGTTTTAGTATCATGTTTTCAGTACAGGGAAGGGAACAAAAGAGGAGCCAGGAGTAGTTCTACCAGGACACTGACCCCTGTTGGCCCCTGTCTAGAACCACCAATGCTTACAAACATTCTGAGCAGCTTCATGGTTATTTAAAGACCCAGTGGGGTATCTGTCCCATTGCTGCCTAATCAGATAAAGTCACTAAGGGGCCCTAACAGGCAAGCAAAAGAGGCTTGTCAGCCTCAGAGCAACATATGGCCAAGTGGTAAATCACTATGGCAACCGTTGATTTCAGACACTTGACTAAAGGTTGTGTTCATGGAAAAAATGACATCACCATTGTGCATTCGCATGTTTAAAACCGTTAGCTTTAATTCCTTTGTTTGGTTTAAAAACTTTAAACATGCCAACTGTTAATCCACGTCATCTCAACCAAACACCAAGTGATTCCTTCATTTTGGGCCACTACCGCTTTCCGTCAGCAGATGGCGCCACCTCCACCCTCTTAGAGCCCCTACGCCTCCCCTCCCACAGCCCACAGATGTTCATTTCTCCAGAGGGAGAAGCTGGGAGTCATCCACAGAGAGAGTCGTCACCGTGTCGGGGAAAGACGGCATCATGTGGCCCTTCTTCCCGCTGCTGCTGCTCGCCCTGCTGCGACCCTGCGCCGCCGGAGTCAACCTCACTCAGGTAGGCGACCTGTTGATGGACAACAAAACACAAATAAATGAATCAACAACATATTTTATTGTCCGACTGCGTTTGCACCTGCGCCGTGTTGCTTTATTAAGATTCATTAAGGGGAAAAATTAAGAGACAAAAAAGCTTCATGGTAAAAACTAGAAAACATTTTTTGCATTTATTATTGTTTTAAGTTTTATTCCATCTACTCCCTAACCTATAACCTATTTAGTCTTCTATTTAGTGTATTATCATTTATTTTATGTTCTATTATTATGTATTCAGCCTGTTTGCAGGTAATCAAATGCACTAGAGTTTTTACACATGTTTTCCCAGTAGGCTACATTTTAGATCCACGTTTTGCATTTATCTTTTTTTTTTTTTTGTAATCTAGTCATTAAAATAACTAACTAATCAGTTTTGACCCCCAAAATCGGTGTTTTCTATCCCCCCTCCACATTAAAAACCCTTTTTATATATATGGCATCTTTGGGATAATCTATAATCAATTATAAACTGCGAGATGTAAAAATGCTTTTTAGTAGATTATATTGGATGTTTTGGTTAAAGGCTGTTCCTTTTTTGAAAGTGGAGCAAAGTTCCTGTTGACACTGGGCTGCAGCAGTTATTTTGCAGTGGGGCAGTTTGCAGGGGGAACTCCAGCCTATACAATAGATATATAACAGAAGCAAAACACTTCACTTTACTTTATCATTGTCTCTGTAGGGATATTTGCCATTGGGCCAGGAGAACAGCACAGCATTATGGTCATAATCTGTAACATGAAATAAAAACAAATAGGGGGGATCTGTAAAGGTAAAGTCAGAGTAAGGATTGGTCCTTTTTTTTTTTTTTTTTTTTTTTTTAGAAAATTATATGTTTTCCCATCAGGAAATCCTGTCTTATCATTTCTGCTGCTGGTCCTGTTAAAGTAAAGATGAATTAAAACAAAAACCGTTTAATATTTGCTTAAATATAATGTTAAAGATAGTGTTTCATGATCTCTTGTGTTGCTAAAGTAACACAAATATAATCAACATACTAAGTCAGTGCATTTTAATATACTTAGTAAAGGCTTAATGGGTTTTAAATCCTGTTATTTAATGAACATTTCCTCAGATTGATAAAGCTAGTGTTCGATGGAAATGTCAACTACTAAAGCTTTGCTCATTTGCAAACACAAACTTCTAATCTAATAGAACAGCATATGGTTTTGAAAAAGTTAAATAAAAGTCTGTGTTGTGTTTTTAAGTTCACTGCACCTCTTTTGTCTGATGCCCCACAGTTGATGGGAAATTGGATGGTGCTAAATAGAGAGCATTATTGGAAGAACCTGTTAAGAGACTGAAAGACACTGTGACGAAGGTTCACTTTCCAGTAGATTTATCTCCCAAACCAAACAGGATCAATATGCTTCTCTTGTGGGACACAGTCTACACTTAAATCAATGAGATTGTCTGAAAAATCATTGTTCATAAATTAGCTTGATCCATCCAGCAAGGCTGGCTTTTTTGAGATAGCATGCAAAAAACAAAACACACATAAAAATAAAATAAAAACAGAGACATATCCACCAGATCATAGAGTCAGATTGGTTAAAGGTTTTCCATTTAAGGAAAGGCTTAGTATGAGCGGACCAACATCTATAATCAAAGGTGTTGTTGGCTATTAGTTCTCTTCCGGATGGGGTTACAGTTAAACAGACGCAGGCCAGATGAAGCTGCTATGATGAGAGAAACTAGAGATGACATAAAGCCAGCGGCTGAACAAACAAATACTGCAGAATGGGAGAATAGTGATAGAATGATGTAGTGTGATGAAGTGGTCCCATTGTCCTCCAGCTGCTCAAGCCTATAGCAACACAACTGTGAGCTTTATCAAAAGGTACATTTTCAAGCCTAGCCTTAAAAAGGTTTGAAAAAAACAAAAACATTTGAGTCCAGAATGACTTCCCCATTGGTTTGGGTCATTTCTTGAAACAGAAATTACATTGTCAAAACTTAAAGATCATTTGTCAAAACAGTCTTAGTTTGGCGAAACACAATAGTTATCTAGCCGAAGCTCAGATACGCATTTCCCAAAACTGTTCACTTCTCATTAAAGATCTTTTTTTCCCAAATAAATTGTCGGTTACATAAAAAAAAGCCAAGATTCATCACAGTTCAAGTCATTTCTCAAAACAGATTGGACTTTCCCAGTATTCTTGGTGCTTTTCCAAAAAAAATCAACCTGGATGCTTCAGCACAACAGTATGGTTAATCAGCAGAAAGAGAGCAACGCCTTTTGGTACAACAGTTTATTTGTGAATCACAGTTTCTGCTTCAGATCGTCAATGTCTCCAAAACGCTTTGGCATTGTGCGAGTACTGCAAGTCAAAATGTTTAGATGCTTTGTCACTGTGACAGGGGACCATAGAAATGATCCCACATCTTAGCCCAGTCCTTCATTGATATGGTTACTGTACTCGTTTAGCAAACAGAATATATGTGTTAAAAATGGTGATAGGAGTGACAGCCAAGAATCAAGGAAATTGAAACAATTCCTATTTATAGAAAACCAGAGTTATAGAAAAGAAATATGAACGTGAAATTGTCATGTTCGAGAGGTGCCAGGACTCAAAAGCAAGCGACAACTGCAGACACCTTAAATCAGTCTTAACAGATTTATTAGAATTAGTTAAGAGCAATGGAGAGAGGACAGAGAGGCGTTGATCTGCGGCAGCAGGGGGGAACCGGGCCAGAGGAGGAGCTGAGAAAAAGTCAGTAATTGGACAGGGGAGTAATGAGGGGATAATGGTGTACCTGGTGATAGCTAACGGTCTGAGAGTGGAGATGAGCGGGGGGTGAGTACACGGGTTTCCCAGTAGTTGGTGCAGTGTGGGGTTTCCAAGGTGGAGAAGTTCCAGCAGGAGACTGAGGGTGGACAAGCAGCAGCTGAATGATAGTTGTGGAGGTATCCAGGGGCACGCCCTAGCGGAGCAGCGAGGATCAGGTAATTCAGCACCAGAGAGGGGTCGGAGCTGGACCTACGAGGAAGGAATGGACAGGAGAGGAGTCAGAAACAAGTTAAACACTGTAAAGGCAGCGCTGAGCTAGAGTGTACCACTGTTGACACGGAACCATCTGGCATCTGCTCCAGGGAAGCCGCTCCTATTTAAGGTCCTTGCTGATTGGTGATGATGAGCATCAGCTGGATCCCATCAGCCAACCTGTAGATGAAGAGAAACCCCTCCCCTGCAAAACATAACAGAAATACTGACATCATAGGCTACTGGTGAAAATAACAATAACATTTGAGAGTGGCCTGTTAATAAAAGCTGTTTTTTGACAACTTTACTGGTCACTTTCCTTGACATTATCCTCCGTCCTCTATTCTGCCCCCCCCCCAATCATCCACATTCTGCCGTCTATCTAGCCACACTTCAGTTTTACCAAAAGCAGTTCAATTACCCCCAGGGATATGAAGAGGAAAGGGGAAACAGAAGGATTAATCATCAGTGACTAGTGTTACTGAAATGGCAGAGTAAAACCCAGTATTAGATCTGTTTGGGCGGCTTCAGCTTCAGCACCTTGACCGGAGCTCTTTCACCCTTTCAGAGTTCCTTTAAAATTGCCCTCTTAAAGTTGCTTCATGTTTAACTGATGCTTTTCTCAATACCCCATCTGTTGTGGAGATACTTATGAAGTTGACATTTTGGAATATTGCATCATCTTCCATTATTGCCGTATAGATCTGTCGCAATGTGATTGCTTTATTTGCCATCACCGTATTACAGGTTTCTCTCTCTTGGCCTTTGTTTAGTTGAAGTTGTCCTCTAACACTCCTGGGAGATTGTTGTACAATCCTAGACAGAATTCAAAGGTCAATAGTATAATACCATTTATTCTTTCAAATAACTTTATCACTGCTGGGTTGCATCTCTGCACAGTGAGAAGAATACTACTTAGTATATTTTCTCAATTATTTTGCTTGTCAATTTTAGTACTACAACAACTAGTTGAGTTACTGTAAGATAGTAGTTAACTAAGTACTTGTTTTCCTTGTGAACAGTTTGTATGATGGAGGAGACTATAGAATGGGGCACGTAAGGCTACAGTCGCCAACCTGCTTCCACCGTTGTGAGGCCATGGTTGATCACATGGTCTATAATCGTGACTCCAATGGTATCCGCATGGCCCCTCGCCACTATTCTACCACCACACACCCTTCCTCCTCCTCCTCTTCTTCTTCCTCTTGTCTGAGTGTACACTTGCCCTTGTTCAGTAACCTGATCAGGTGCCTCTATGTTCAGAAACGTTATCAGTTTCAGATGAAGCTTTAAATCTCTTATGTTTGGTAGTATCTCAACGATGGAAGCACCTGTCGGGAAAATAAACGGTATTTGATCGATTGCCTGAGATTTGGCAAACTTCCTTCTCATACGTCAAGTTCTAAGGTCACCTGACTGTCAGTCAATTTATCAAATGTCCCAAGAGATCCGTACACAGTATTCATGATATCATGTTAATTTATTTTGACAATTGAACAGATTATTGTTCATGTTTTTCATTTTTGAGAAAAAAAGATTAGATCAAGAGTCATCCGATCAGTTTATGTCAACAGAGTTTTTTTTGATTGGACGGTAGGCTAACTATGCTAATCCTGTGATGAACAATCGACGAAAGCTTTGGAGGTTTGTTCGTGTTATTCTGAGAAGGTCATTTCTGTTTCAAGAAATGAGGCAAACCAATGGCGAAATCTGTAATAACTGTATTAACAGAAACATTAAAAAAAACTCCCGGATCCAGGTGGTGATCTGGTTCGTTGCCAGTCACAATACGCGTCTTCTCCAACAATTTCTGCAAAATTTGAACTTTTTGAGTTGTTTTGAAAACAAATTCAAAAAAAGTACTAAAGTCGATGAAAACATAACCACCTTGGTTGAGGTAGCTAACCTGGATTAAGTTAATAATGCACTTAGTAAGTATGACAAAATCGCTGTAGAAAAAGTATTAGATTATTCTGCCAGGGTCTGAATCTTACTTTTTAACGCTGATTGTTTGGTGTAGCTTTCACAAAGGTAGATATCTGACCCAGTGATCCGAATTCAACATTTCTATTAGTTATCACACTGGTCACAACAGTCTGATAGCTCTGTCTTTGTACCCACAGTGGTGTGACCGATCCAGCCAAGGCACCATCTACAAATACCAGGCGAGGACTCTAAACGGGAGCCTTGTGAGCTTCGGTGACTTCGCCGGCAAGACCATCCTCTTCGTCAACGTTGCTACGTACTGAGGCCTGACCTTTCAGTATGTAGGTAAGAACCAGCACACTGTCTGCTCTGTGAGTGAAACATTACTCTATTCAGGCTCTCAAATATTTTCCTTCTTTTTCCTGGTATCTTCTTTCAGAACTGAATGCACTGCACGAGGAGCTGAAGCCCCTCGGTTTCACTATTCTAGGCTTTCCCTGCAACCAGTTTGGCCTGCAGGAGCCGGGGCAGAGACATGAAATCCTGCTGGGTTTAGAGTAAGAAATCTCTTTGTTTTATGTGCCAGTCAAAACCGAGGTAGTAACAAAGAGGAAGTCTGTGTAAAACCAAAGAACTGAAAGTTAGAAGTGAAAGCTGACAGGTGAAAGTTTTGTTTCCCTAAATTGCTGATTTTAAGGAACCTAATACAGCTGCATCCAGGAAGTCAACAGTGTAGAAGTATAAGAATTCCCTAAATTTGGAGTCCATTAAGAACATTTGTAAAAAGGAACATAACACCAGCTGGTGTCATAAATCTTCTGTCAATCAGGCTTTGTTTAATTAAAAGGAACGTCTTTTAGAAATTCAATGGCTTTCTTATTTAGCACAATATTACATGTACTGGTATTTGCAATAACATCCTGGGGTTTAACAGCCTGAGGGAGCTTTTGGACAGCTGCCACACTGCAAAGTGCTGTGAGCCATGACTGCTGATAAGATGCTTTCTTTCAGGCACGTCAGACCAGGCAACGGATTTGTTCCGAACTTCCAGCTGTTTGAAAGAGGCGACGTGAACGGAAAATTGGAACAACAGGTTTTCACATTCCTTAAAGTAAGTTCCAGGCTTCAAAAAAAATCCCTTGGACAAATTATTGTCCTTTAAACCTTAAAGTTATGATCCCTGAACTCTAACTGTGTCTTTTGGGAGCTCTAGGCGGCTAATTTCTTAACATTTAGAGCTGCGGTCTGTAACCTTTACAATCCAAAGAGCCATGTTTGACTTCAGTCTAGCTAATAAAACATGTTTAGAGCCACAAACATCCCATGGCATTTCCTTTTTTTACAAAAAGAACGAGATAACAAATATCTACCACAGGAGATTTTGACCTTTTTAAACAACTACTGTGCAATTTTAACCTTAGGCTCCAGGAGAACAATTTATGTAAAAAGAAATAAAACTAATTTCTCAATGGATTACTGATATTTTTGTAAAAGAATATTTAAAAAAATAACCCCCCCCCCTCTCTCTATAGATATATATAAGTTTATATACAAAGAAAAAGATAACCTGTATTATATATTTTTACACAGCTACAGCAGGTTACTAAAAGTCATATATATGTAAAAAAACAAAATTTTACCCACTTAAAAAGATTTTAAAAATATCTCTCTGTTCTTGGAAATAGAAAGCAATTAGAGAGTGGAGAAGATGTTAAATAATGCATTTCTTATTTTATCTGTTTTTTTAAAAAAAGTTATCTGGTTCTTCATCCTTTTTAGCCAAAGTGGTGAAGAGACACTTGTAGCTCTGGAGCCATAGGTTGCACACCCCTGATTCAGAGGGAGTCTTTAATTTCAATGCAGGGGTTGTATTTTTTTTTTTTTTACAATTGACCAACATAAAGTTCTTCCTAGTTGTAAAGCTGAGGGAAAATAATTAAAGGTTTTCAAAATGTATTTGTTTTCACCCACTTTCCTCTAAAACCCCTAAATATTTCCCAGTGCAACCAGTTACCTCCAGAGTCGTATATCTAAGAAAAAAAGTCCCCTAAAAGTGGAAGAGAATAGCAACAACAGAGACTCTGTTTGTATTGTGCCAAGTGGAAAGTTTTGGTGGGGGGGGAGGATTATTCTGTGGGGTTGTTTTTCAAATTGTTGGACCCTTAGTTTTGTTGGAAGGAACTCCAAATGCTTCAACATACCGAGAGGTTTTGGGCCCTTTTATACTCCTGACTTTGTGTCAACAGTTTGGAGATATCCTCTCTGCTCTTTCAACATGACTGTTACCCGGTGCACAAAGTCCATAAAATGTTTGGTGTAGGGAGCTTGACTGGTCTGTGCAGAATCCTGACCTCATCCTGATAGAACACCTTTGGGATGGAATAGAGTGGAACTTCTCCTCAGAGAAGCTGCCAAGATGCAGAGTGGACCAACATATTTAACCCTTTGGATGAAGACTATGATTTCACTGAAGTTCGTAAGCGAGTTGAGGCAGATGTGAAACTTTTCATATAATAGTGTACATATGAGGTAAATGTTTTTCCGTTATTGGTTCCTTAAATGGAAATTTAAAAAACAAAAGCAAGCAGTCTAAAAATAAAAAAAAAGGTTTTGAGAGTAAGTATGTAAAGTATTTATTTCTCAATGTAATTTTTTTTTTACAGATTTACATTTTCAATTTTTTTTCATTTTTCTTCTATATTTTGACTTGTTCACCAGACTTTTACAATTTGTTTTCTGTTAAAAATTATATCACAGAGTGAATTTCTATCGGTCTGCTTGACGTTAGTGACATCATTAAATTGGTACAAGTGAAGAGCGAGCGTTTGTATTGGATTTAAAGAATGCAATTCATAAAACTCAATCTGAAAAACAGAATTTTTAATAAAAAATAAATAAAATCTGTAATAAAAATATTTTGGGGAAAAAAAAAGTATAAAAAAACACTGGAAAAAAATTACAAATTCAGAACATTTTGGATATTTTCATTCCTACATTTTTTTTTTTTTTTCAAATGTCCATTTACAAAACACCTCGTTTCCTTGCAATAACAATGTATGTATATACAATGCATAGCTGTAGATCTTTTAAATCAGAATGGCCTAGTCAAAGTCCAACCAGTCTGGAACCTATGGGCCTCTGACTGAGCTAATAGCTCACATTCAAAGGGTCGTTCTACAAAGCATCGAATCTCATGGGTTGACTAGATTTTAACCCTTTAAAGCCAAATGTCTGATGACCTCTGCATCATCAGTGGGATATTTTCGCTCTTGAGAACAGAAAACGGATAAAAGATTATAATGTATCAAAATTTATGCAAATAATGATCAAATTTAACTTATACATTTTTTTTCATAATTTTTCATGATAACTCTTATATTAAAAAATCAGAATTTTCTGTCAGTATTTCATGGTTGGGCTTTGAAGGGTTAAAAAGCTGCTCTTTGCTCCTTTCCCTGCCGTCCAGAGCTCCTGCCCTCCTGTCGGGGACGACTTTGGCACCCCGTACGGCAGATTATTCTGGGAGCCCATTCGAACCAGCGACATCAAATGGAACTTTGAGAAGTTTCTGGTGGGACCCAACGGAAAGGCGGTGATGAGATGGCACCCGCGTGTCAACGTGTCTACGGTCCGAACCGACATCCGCAATTACCTTCTTCAGCTCCTAACGCAAGAAATTCTGAATTAAGAGTGTTGTGTGTTTAATCTTTCCCTTTTGAATGATTTTAGCCGTACTTAGATCACAGTAGAGATCAGATAGCAGATAAGGTGGTAATGTGACAGTTTCTAATACATGAAGGTGACATGTTGAATGAAGAGGAGGCTTGAAAACAGGAAGTCTGTGGTGCCTCCTTGGAGTCTGGGGATTCAGGAAAGCTTTTCAGTGCATTCAAGCTGCCCTGTAATCCCACAGCACCATGACATCTTCCCACCCCAGGATCTGTCTGCCATTACAGCAACATCTGTCTGTTTTTAGCTTCAATAAATCATTAAAGCAACACTGATGTGCAGACTTTTCTTCCAGAGCACCAAAGAAAGTAAGAACTCCACCCAACAGTAGGACAAAGAAACTACAAGAACGAACAACATTTAGAATAGATTTATTAAGCCAGTCAAATACAAAATGTCTCACATGTGCTTTTTGCTAACAGCAAAAAGAAAAAAAAAAACAAAACACTATAAACCAGAAAAATACACTTATCAGAAATTACAGCATACCTTTGAAAGTGCAGCTCAGCTGACGCCTCATTTCTCACCTCTTGGATATTTTTGTTCCCCGAAAGGTTCAAACTCACACAAAACTGAGCTAAAGTCCCGTCCTCCACAATCTGAAGCCTAATCTAACTACTTTAAATACCTTCTAAGGAAATAACTGGTGTTTAGCTAAACCACTTTCTGGGATTGGTAACAAAAAAGAAAAAACACGAAAAACCTATTTCCAAGGTGTTGATCCTGCATTATGCCACTAGGTCTTTTGACTCTGCAGGTTAACCCCCTAAAGTGTGGATTGCTGTTTGTCGACGTAGACCGAAAGCATTCAGACACCCTGGCAGAGGGGTTTCCTATCAGGACCAGAGCTCCAATTAAGCAAATCCCTCCTGCTGCCTTTGAGAGTGTGAAGCTCTGTTTCATAACTGTGTGTTGAGGCTACGGTAAAAACGGTTCAGGATAACGTAAACCGGGTATAAATACCAGAATGCGGGTATGACCAAGAAGAAGTGTCGTTTAATGAGATTAGGTCCATCATCATGTAAAAAAAAAAAGAAAAAAGGAGGAAGTTGTGTAAGTAATGTGTATTGTGTCTGATACAAACATACAATGTCAATAGCTACAATATATTGGGATTACACTAACAACATAGAAAGAACAGCATTACTAAAGACAATGATTTACACTTAGGCAATGCAACTATCAAAACAGCAGGTTATAAATAAATTATTAGTAATCACAATCATGTTTTTTGGTATGATACCATCAAAAAAAGAAAAAAAAAAAGAAATCACCCTCCCTCAATTTTTTTTTTTTGTATTTCAACAACCACTTTTGAACAGTTACACATATTAGACATTTCTAGAACATCGATGGCACTGTAGAAATCCTCATAAATCAATTAACGTTCACATTATTTACCTCTATGATTTATTGTATCTATAGAATCATCATTCAGCGCTGGAATGAGCACGTGTTTTAATTGTTTTAGGGGAATGGCTTCCAGTAACCCCACAAGTAAAGTGTTAAAGGTGTTACATACTTGCAGAGAGACAATTACATTGGTTGATTTTTGTGGAAAAAAAAAAAACAAAACAAAAACTAAACTCAATGGTACTTATTTAAAACTGGTTTAACAAAAAGGACTTCAGTTCCAGATAAAAAAAATCTAAATAATATGTATATATTTATATATATTTATATATATTCAGAATAGCGAAGTGTTTCACAAATAGCCTTATAAAACGCAAGTATAAACAACATTACAATAGGATATCTACAGTTCAGTAGGAAAATTATATCTCAATCACACCTTGTCAACTCAAAGACAGTTTTCATGCTACTACCCAGACTCCATCAGATGGGTACGGTGATGCTTTAGTGCTTTCCGGGGTCTATGTTCTGTCTCTCTCTTTTGCCAAACCCTGTTGCTGTTGCTGCTGCCGACTGATCTAGAGAAAGAGGACACAGCCGCGTTACCGTCGACCCACAAAACTAGACCTGATTTACAGTTTTCAGTCGAATACATCGTGTGCTTTGCAGGTCTTTAGGTCTGGGGAATTCCAAAAAGTGCCTTGCAAAAGTATTCATTTCCCGTGTGCTTTATAACATTTCAACACAGCATCGCTGTGGTTATTTCATGATTTTGAAATGAAAAAAAAAAAAAAAAAAAGATGTTTTTTGTTAGTACAACTCAAAGTCTGAAAAGCGTTTGTATTTAACTTTGTATTCAGCTCACCCAAGGAGACGCTTTAAAGATCCACTTTTTGCAAAAATGATTTTCCTAATCATTGAGATTTCATGTAAATGTTCCATGAAGTAAATTATTGCAGTAGTATGATTTAAATGTTAAAATATACCATCAAATTCTAAAATACACCATTAAATGTTTAAATTTCACATGGAGCTATTAAAAAAAACATTTAAAATGATACAAGCTATTTATTCCTTTTAATCAGTAACATAATTGAATTATTAGATGCACAATTAATGTTCCATTAAAGAAAACAAAGTTAACATTTTTTATTAAATGTTATTCAAAAAAGATTTGTGTTTTTATTACAATAAATAAATAGTGAAATAGTTCTGTGTTTTTTAGGGGGTTACTAGTCTGTTATTTGCGTTTGGGAACCTGTTGGTCTAAAGACACAAATATTTACTTATTTGTCTTTTTATAATAACTAAAGCTCAATTAGATTGAATCGAGAGTCAATTTTAAAAGTTCAGTTGGCATCAGTTGGCATTTGGACTTAGACCTGGACTTTGACTGGACCATTCTAGCAAACCAATACAACTTGATCCACTGTAACTCTCAAGTCTTAACCAGCCTTTTCTTCAGGCTTTGCACAATATGTTATAGTGCTGATGTTGCGTTTAGTTTTATTTCATTGTCGAAAGCACTGAAGCTTCATCCCAGGCTCTGTTCCTACAGAATCTTTCATATTCTCCCTCCTCACCAGTGGTTCTCTGCAGCTTCTCTACAGCCCCCATGGTTTTCCTCGGCTGCTTTCTCTTCCTTATTCTGATTGTTAACCTTTAACCTTTGTTTTGAGAACTTTGACCAAAAAAATAAACAATAAAATTATCAAACAAAAGGTGCACCCTACTTTCAGATCAGATGATTTTTAGTAGCAGCTAATTACGGCGGATTTTATTTTGCCGTTTCAGGGTAAAGTTTATTTGTGAACAAATTTTCCACCACTTCCCAGTTATGCACTACTTTGTGCTTTATCACAATATAAATTGCACAGAATTGTATTTCAGGGGGCTTGAATACTTTTGCAAAGCATAGTTTTTGGCTCATTTTTTGCTGGAATATTTAAAATGACATGTCAGAATGTTGAATACCTGCGTTCTCTGGTGGAGGTCTTGAACTCTCGCCCACTGCTCTGGCCCCTCGTGGTTGAGGGAATGACATCTGCCAAGGAAAACCCTGGGCCAACAAAAAACAAAACAAAATATTCTTTGTATTAAGCAGTATTTGTGGTTAAGTCTTTACATGGATGAGGAACAGGGGCTCAGCTCTCCCTTACCGGGGTAACAGGTTGGAAGTCTCGAGCTGGCGGTGGTGCTGCGGCCGCTGCTGTGGCGCCTGCTGCGTTGGGCATCCGGGGAGGGAAATGAATGGGCCAGCCCTCGAGGCCCTGCGTTCCCACCTGCACAAAGGGACCACAGTAGGGAGGGCTCAGCGGGCCGTTCACTGAGCCTGACGTTGGGTCTGAGGTACGTCTTTCCTGCTGCTGCCCCTACGAGGTGTCACAAGTACACATGTGATCCCCAGTCAGTGCATGGCTGCTGCTCTCAGTGCAGCTGCAGCGTCCCAAGTGGAGGCGCGGCCGCTGCAGAGCCCGTTGATCCGAAAACAAACTGGACAGCTGTCCGTCCACTAAATGAGGCGCCTGCTTTTTCCCCTCTCGCAGCCTATTAAGTATTGTCCAAACACTTTCCAGCCACAAGGGGGCACTACAGGTGTTTTTACCAACTTGATTCTGAAAGACATGCCCCCCCAAACTTAAAACACAGACTCCACCGGATCAGAGGAGCTGAACTTAAGGCCTCCCTGCTCCAACATTTCACCTTACCCAGCATGAACCATTTCAAATCAACCCAATGACGCCCGGCAGCCAGTACCTGTTTGTGATGCTGCATCTGCAGTCTCTCCAGCTTACACCTCTCTGTTCGTTCTCTCTGACACTCGTTCTGAGCCTGATGAAGCTAAAACACAAATAAAACAGGAAAATACAGTTAAACTGATTAAAACCGTGCGCTTTGATGAAATATCATACATTGCAGCATTTACATTTCAAGTCTTTACAAAAGTCCACAAAAAAAAAAAAAAAGCTCTTACTTGATTGGTCAAATTAGTAATCTGACCCTGGAGCCTCTCAACCTGCCGTCTCAGATCCTCCTTCTCCTCATTCATTCGCTCCCTGTCGCTTCTTTCTTTTCTAAAGTCCTCCTCAAAGATTTTCACCTTAAGTAAAAAAAAGAATAAAATGTTTTTTTTTTTAATAGAAGGATGATAAAACCAGATCCTGTCTCTATTCCTGCCCCTTCCTTCATGTAGAATTAAGTTTTCTATGGAGACTGATCCATCAGGTCTCTTCTTCTCTATCCTGATACAGAAACGATTTGAGTCATTTTTTGGTAAAGATCCAAATGAATCCTTACTACCATATAACTGGGGGAGGGGTTCTCTAAACTTTTAGTCATTTTAACAACATATTAATGAGGATACAAACTATATGGCTCCAAAAAAAAAATAAAGAAGACACAAGTATACTCATTATCAGTTCTGCTTGTGTTCTGATCAAAATGTTTAATTGTAGTTTATTTATTTTTAACTATAATACCACATGTATTTATTTTAAAAAAAGACATAATAATATATTGTTTATTTCACTGTCTTCTTAGAATATCTTAAAAGAAAACCCTCTTATGTTTTAAACTAAACCTAATTATTGAAATGATGGGAAGAATTTGCTGATCCTTATATAAACGTGATACAGTGAAGCACCTCTGGCTCGACTTGAAGGCGCTCATTGTGAAATACGTTAAAAACATATCTTGCATGGTTAGTCACAGAAACACCCGGGACAGATCACTCCTCAGACATTTGGAGGTTTAAAGAAAAAAATAAAATGTAATTCAGCCATCTTTGTTTGTCCTTCTTCAGGAAGTAAAAAAGTGCATCCAAAATTTGGTTAAAAACTTGCTTCCAAATCTAAACACACATGCTATAATGATAAAGCAGACTAAATTTACTCTTCTTGATAAATAACTCAGGTGTTATGATACTTATTCATTCATTTTATACTGGTTTTACACATTAAACTGTTTTTTTTTATATTTCGTTCTTGTGAAAAATACTCTTGAACAGAAATATATGAAGCTTTTCCATTGAATGAACTTCAAACTCTGACAAAGACATTGGTGTGAATCAAACTACAAATTGTTACAAAAATATATTGAAACTTTGCCATTTGATGCTGCTTTGTATGAATAACCTGATACCAGACTTGACAAACGGGAATCCTGAAGCATTTGAAATATGTTAAAGAGAAAAAAAGTGATCAATTGTAGTTTTTGTCTAGGTGTGAAATTGGCCAATTTTAGTTTGAAAAGGTTGCAAAGCTATTCACCTTTTTACATAAAAAAACAGGACAGTATGCCTTGGAAATGTAGGGGTTTGGGGCAAAGACTGAAACACCGGGAGTGGAAATGGACCAAAATGGTCACATGTTGTGTTGCATGTCTTGCCTGTTCTTTTAGTACAGCAATTTGTGTGAGAAGCTCCTGTTTTTTCAGGTTATTTGCTGCATCTGCAAAGTTCCCCTGCCCAGGAGGTTGCTGAGACGATGAGGGGGAATGCAAGTTTAAGGCTTCCTCCAATGCCTGAAAAAAAAAACAAAAAAAAAAACAACGTAAGCATCAATAAAAACTAAACACAAGTGGTTAAACAGGTGTTGACCCGCATTTGTTCCTCTGTCCGACACTCACCCTGTTTAGGCGCTGGATCTCCTTCTCCTGGTACTCCCGCTGCTTGCTGAGGGGGAGCAGCTGATCCTGCAGGTATCGAACCTTCTGCTTCAGCTCGGCTGTTTCGGAGTTCAAACACTCCTTCTCACCCTGAAATAAAAAGTCAGTCGCACTTTGCTCATCTCCCCCTTCGCCTCACTGCTGGGGCTTTTTTTTGTGTGGCGTCTCTGCAGTCATACCTGTACGTTTTCGATCTTGGACTTTGCCAGCAGCAGCTTCTTGTCGTAGTCGCGTTGCCTCTGCTCTCGCTCAGCCTCCAGCTCGAGGACGGTTTTCTGGGACTCAGCCAGCCGCTGTCTGAGGTCTGTGATCTGAGGAAGAGTTAAATCGTGTAGCTCAAGAATACGGTTTGTGAATCTTGAACAAAAACTGCACACGAAACATGAACAAAATAAAAAAAAAAGATACCAGCTACACAGAGATAAACATCTGAAATAGAATTTAGGAAACGTGCGTTATCAAATTACAAACCAAGCCAGATAAAGGAGACATCTGCGAACATGCAGTTCTCTCTCTGTGTAAAATATGAACGAACCGTAGTGACGCAAATGGATATATCTAGGGTTCTGTGGTTTAAACCCAAGCCTGCATGGTGTCCCCGTCTCTACGGGGTGTGAATGTCGGTATGTTTGTGACTGCGTGCACGAACGCAGGTGTGTGAGCACGACTGTGAGAACGTGTGTACATCCATGTGTCGTTGCTGCCCTCTGACTGCACCACAGCAGGAAGTCGGCGGGTACCGGAGAGGTGAGGGGAATTCTCGCTGAAGTGTGACAGGCCTTGTGGTAAGCATGCTCAAATAGCAAGCTATTGCAAGATTGCACCTTTTCCACTGGACAAGCACATTGAAAAAGAACAAAAAAAAAAAAAAAAAAGTACATGCGTGTATTTCTTCACTTCACTGCCAACCGTTTATATCAGAGTTATACGTTCCCTGCAGATAACCCGAAAAAAAATGTTGCCGATCTGAAGGGCCGGGATGGTAGAACAGAACCATGGTTTTCCACTGTTTTCTTAGCAAAATACCGACAAAAAAAACAAACACGTGCTCCTTTGTGACTTGCTTTCATCATGCCGACACAAATGCGACAATTTTGAAACGTTACCAAATCATCAAAAAAAAAAAAAAAAAAAAAATTGAATTTTATGGCAACATGTGAAGCAATCTCTTAACCAGAGAACGGTGAACTAAACTTTGCTTATTTAATGTTTACAAAAACCTATAATAGTTAATAATGCATTTTGTTGGATGATTCATGTGATTTTCCTCTAAGATTTTGAGCCAAAAAGGAAATTAATCCAGAATAAAAAGTGTGAACTACGTCATCAAATTAAGCAAATATTTTCTATATTAGTAATATAAATTTATAGAGATTTCTCACAGGAATTTGCATTTAAGCGGCCTAAAAAGTCAATCAGAGACGCCTTCCCACACTGTTTAAAGTCATTACTGTACCTTCTGCTCAAACTGTGACTTCATGGCGTTCCACTGAATGTCCCACTGCTTGTTCACCTCCAGAACCTGCAAGTAGCATCAGAAAGCGAAACAAACAAACAATGAACATGTAGGAAACAAAGAGCACAGAGACTTTCCCCAATGGCAAAAGAGGATGGGCAGCGACTTAAAAAAAGGTTACATAAAACTCAAGCAAAGACTCACATCCTTTCTCTGCTTCTCCAAAAGCTTGATCTTCTTTTCGTACACCTCTATGTCACATGCTTTAGCTGGGGTTCTCTCTGCTGATTTTCCACTCTGGGGGGGGGGGGCACACACACACAAAGTTTTTCCTAAATCCATGATTACATCAGCATGGCGTAGAGGAAGTTGTGTTACAAACTCATTGTAACAGTTTATCGAACGCATTTCCAAAGGGAAATTTTAAGCATTCATTGTTTTCTCTTTTGTTTTAAATCACACAAAATCCCAAAAATAATACCAACATGCACCGTCTTCTGTTCTAAATGTACCTTCTGTGGGGTGGTAGCCTCCATTTTAGGTCGAACAGCAGGAGATTCCTCCTTAGACGGCTCGTCTTTGGCCTCTGGAGTCTCCATCTCTGACGGTGAAGCAGTCGACACCACTGTTGTTCCTCCTGTGACCAACTCCTTAAGTTTCTGATTCTCTAGTCTACGTAAGGAAGAAAGTGAAAATGATAGTAGTTCTGATCAGAGTCCATTTATTTTCTCCAAGATGTTTTAAGCTCTAAAGTCATTTCAGAGTTTCCTTTTGGGAAGAACCTACACGACCCAGTGGGGAAACTGAAATAATCCCCCATCAGAAGTGAAAGCAAAGTCAACTCTAGTCTCCAGTTATGGATTACAGAAGGTGGAGTGTCTCAAAAAGGCACATCTTTCAAGAAGGATTAACACAAAAAATCAAGTAAAATACAGCAGATCTCGCGATTTTCCTTCAAACATCTGAACAAAAGGGTTTCAGCTTAGCTAAGGAAAACACAACAGACCGGTGAGGCTGAAACAGGAGGAGAAACATTACCTCAGCTGCTCCAGGTCTCGATTCCTGATATGATGATCTTCTTCCATTTTCTTTCGAAGCTCATTGTTTTCCTGTCTGAGCTGCTCACACAGCGTCTAGAAAACCCAAGTGGATCAAAAGGGTCACATCTATCACGTTATTAACCACAGTACTATAAGAACTATGTGAATTCCCCAAAAAGAACTGAAGCATATCATAAAGTATAACTATATTTACATACATAAGCTGACTTAAATCATACAAATCTAGTGCTTTAACAGCTAGGTTGCTTTATTTAATGCATTTGTATGTTATAAATAAAGTTCATTATTACTAAAAATCCTTACTTTCAAGCCAAACATTGTAAATATACACTTATTTTATGAGTTGGCAGTTGATACCATAAGCAATTTTATGTCTAGTGCTACAACTATATAGTTATAAAAAACAAATTTCCCACTGAAAGCAATAAAAGTGCCACACAAATTCAACAGATTTCAATTTCCCCAAATTTAGGACCCAATATGGAAAATCTCTCAGTTTAAGGCGTTTTTATGCCTCAAAATGGAAATAATTGATAAAAGAACTTTTTTTCCATGAACCTACTAAATCTCTGTTCTTATCGTATTCAAATAAACAAATGTGATATTTTACAAGCACACGTAAGATGTTCATGTGAAATTAAAATTATTTAAATAGCTTTGAAAAAGTGGTGACAAACCTCCGATTCAGAAAATAACACTTGAAAGTTTTTTTTTTTTTCATTTTGAGCCAAATATAAAGTTAAGGGAAAAAAAACAACAAAAAAGATTATAAATCACAGATTGACCAGTCATCATGTTAAAGGTGTTTCTCTATGACTAAGCATGAATGGATGAATTAAACTAAGACTCCCAGAGCAGTGATGCAGCAACATTTACTCCTAACCTTAAAGTAGCTTATTCTAAAATAAAACAGAAATGTTTCCAACAATATCCGCAATGAGCTCATTAGGTTTCCACGTCTCGTACCTGTAAGAGGGAGGTCCTTTGTTCGTTCTTCTGAACCTTGGAGGAGAGATGGTGAAACTCCACCGCCATGCGGCCGAGGTGAGCCAGAAGCTGGTTCGGGTTAGACTCCTCTGCAAAAATGCTAAAAGAGCTCTCCAGCCTCTTCAGTTGGCTCGCCAGCTCGTTGTTCTCCTGAGGAAGCTGGGGAACAGCTCCTGCCACCAACCCAGCCTGGAGATACCCACACAGGTAGCAAGTCAATCATCTTTGCAAGATATGAGTGGGCGAGGCCATCTTTACATATCCACTCAAGCCCGCACAAAGCCTACTGTACAAAATAAACACTCCGGGTTTTTTCTCTTGTCTATGGAAAGTAGAAGCTAAATTCTCTGAAAAGTCAAACCAGTTTATCCAGTTACATTTAAACTTGGCACTATGCGAGTTTCTATTTTAAGCATCAATAATCTGCTGAAGCAAAATATTCTTTTAAAGTCCAAAAATTCAAGAAAGTTACAATAAAACATTGGTTGTGCTTAAAATATAAAAGGTGTCCCATCGCGCTGTGTCCCAAGATGTTAAATATGAATGAATCTGGGTAATTCTAGTCCGTAATAATCCTGGAATTTCCCTTCACTGACTCAGATGGAGCTGCCAGTATTGTGTTCATAGGTGAGTCAACACACCAGTGATATATTCCTAATTTTGAGGAAATTGCTATAGAGAGGAAATCCTGAATTTAGCCTCAAAAGCCACAGAAAATAATTCTCACTAAAGTAAAAACCATCAGAACTGAGATCCTCTGATATCAAAAAGCTGTTACTTATGGAGGGGTACTTGTGATCTGGGACGTACAGTCAAGGCATCAGAGTTCCTTCGCTCCATATTCCCCCTTTCAGATTCCAATAAGGCCTCCTGTGAAGAGCAAACAAAAAAATAATAATAAACTGGCTGAACATCTGTAACTGTTTCAACAATGTTGTCCACACGTCACGTGATAAAGCTCAGTACATACATGGGGCTTCTCCGGCTGAAGTGTTCTCCCTAAACAGCTTGATTGCTCCTCCTTCTCTGAGGCGGGGTGTAAACAGGGTTTGCCTGAAATAAACCAAAGCAAAATCTATTCAAGCCATAATTTCATTTTAATCCGTCACTGGGATATTTAACTGGTTAAATTCCTCATTTAGATTAAATCTGCTGGACTTACTTGTCTCAGGGTGACCAGGTGCTCCTGCACACAGACTGGCGGCAAAGCTGGCCGATTTTAAAGCTTCATTGTCCCTCACCAGTTCCTCCACTCGCTGCCTAAGCCTCGACGCCTCCGACTGGGATTCCTCCAACAAATCACCTGTAAGATCACAGAAATCTCCTTTCAGGACAAAGAGACGTCGCAGCTGAAGGTTTGCCACAGACACCAGGAGCAGAATAGTGCATGACAGATGTTCAGTGGGAAATAAAGGCACATCCTAGGTGAGTCAGACAGGAAGCGTCCAATCACACTGCTGGCATGCAATCCCATCCAAAGATAACCTTGGAAGTTTTTCAGGTTTTACAGAGGGCTATAAAATTTGAAGTGAAGGCACGTGGAGTTATATTCTTCAAGGTATTTTCTGTTAGATAAATTAAATGATAATCTGTAACGTGCCATCCTCATTTCCCAGATGACAGAAATATATTCTGATCTGGAACCTACCCAAGCTCTTGAGTCCTTTCATCCGTTCCCTCAGCATGCTGTTTTCCTCCAGCAGCTGGCGATAGCTGCTGCCCCCCACAACCTCATCCCTGGCCTTGACCTCACTCCCACCAGGATCGTAGATGCGATACGGACCTTTCCCTTCCATCGCCGTGGTTCACTTCCTAATCATGGTCAAAACTATGGAAAGAGGGCAAATCCTGCTTTATTTAACATAATAAAATACATCAAGTTTAGAAAAGGATTGAATGGAAAACAAAAGAAGCACGCATTGAGGTGATATTAACATGAAAGGGTCTCGATTACAGAAATTAACACCAATTTTGTATCAAACATGAAAGAAATGCATCATATATTCCTCCAACACAGCTGCTGAAGCACGGATTCGAAAGTGTATCTTTGATTTTCCATTTAAAAAAATCTACAACGACATATTTCAGCCTGTCAGGAGTCTCAGCAAACAATCTTTAGATGATTCAAGACACCCACTCAAAAGCCCACCGTAGCCCACGCTTTAACTCTTAGTTTCCAACAGTGAAAGTGAGAAAACCATCGTTGCAGCCTGTGACAGAAACAATCACCTGTCTGAAGAAAAAGCAGAAACGCCGTCCCATATGTTCCACCAAGAGGGGTGAAACATTTGGAAAGAGTGTGCTGAAAAAAAGAACTCTACAACGGCTCATAACCAAAAAAAGAAAGACAAAAGCAGAGGGGAGAAAAACAAAAAAAATATTAATAATTTTAATACTAAACACACATTTAACACTCGAGCCTAATGTAAATCCAATTTCTTCGGATGATAGCTACCTTAACCGACTGAATGAGGCTAATATTAGTTTTCGCTGTTGTCATGCAAAATGCTAACGACATCTTAGTTAGCTATCGGCTACAAAGCGGGACAGGAAGCCCTTTAAACTCCGACATTTCTACAACAAACGAGCTACTAACGATGCGGAAAGTAAGTCGGTAAGAAGAGCAACACGGCGACCGGAGAAAAAAAACAGGACAAAGATGTTCTTTTTTTGTTTAGTACCTTTCAGCTCGCTGTGGCCTCTCGTCTCTGTGGCTAGACAGACATCTACTGCGGAAGTAGTCTACTGACTCTATGCCGTAACCTGGGAAATTCCACCTCGCGACGTTTGATGTAAACAGAAGTGATTGACAGGCAAACAGACCAATCAGAGAGTGGCTGCTCACCTAGAGCGGCCTGGCTGACCGTGATGTAAACACAGAAGTAAAAAACCAAAAAAAAGCATCTCACGATTCCATATTTAGTCAGATAATCTTTTATTATTTCAGAAAAGCTGACCTTAGCTTCACGATGTAAACGACTGGTACTAATGGTACGTTGCAAAAATGGCCGACATAACAGAGTGAATTGTCCCCTTCAAAGAAATAAAGATAAATCAAAATTTTTCTGGGAAGGAAATGATTGCAACTTAAATAATTCCCATTCTTTTTTCAACAACAGAAAGTAACTCATTTTAGAACAGGGACAACCCCGACCGTTTTCGCTGAATTGCTGTATTTTTCATTGATAAATTCAGAGGGGCTGATGGGGGGTTTCTGTTGTTGCATCACCCATTTCCTCTGAAGCATGAGGATTAGAAGAGACTGACATAACAGGAGGCCTGACTGTTCTTTAACCCGTTGCGTAAAGGAAAATGCAATATTTTATATGATTGTATTTATAGCTCCTTCTTAGCTTTCGTTTTTAAATTGGTAAAATTACATGTAGTATTTGTTCACTAATCAAAGTAAATACCTTGTTGACACTTTTTCAGGTTGCAAACAGAAAAATATATTGAATTTTACTGAGTTTTAACGTGATAAACCATGATAAAATAAGTCAATTTCTTTTGAATATGTATATACATTTGTTTTTTACAAATTATAATTTATTTGGCACACTTTACTTAAGTAATTCGGTTGTAAGCCCATATTTTAATGTAAATTAATTGTATTGTCTTGTTCATTTAAGTTAAAACCTGCCTTGCCTGGAGAAACAACTAATGTTTGTAGAGTGAACAAAATGAGCCATAAATAAGTGCGCTGTCAGGTTTCCCTTTATGCAGATATCCTGATAAACTCTGCCTCACAAAAAAGTTAAGTATTCCATTTAGAAAGTTTTTAACAAATTTGCACTCCTACTAAGGTTCAATCAATAGGCTATGGTCACATTTACAGGTAAGACTTGCAGTGAGTGTTAAATCATGGCAAAAAAAACGTTCCAAGAAATGAATATCTGACACCGAAACACAACATGGACAGTGATGGATACACAGTTTAGAAGCTTTCCAGCCATTCTTTACCATGTTTGTCTAATATTATTTTTTCATGAAATTCTTTAATCATTTTGGTTGAAAAAATAATCGTATGAACTTATGGACAATTCAATGAATACATAATCTAAATTGAGAATGTGTTAATAAATCTTGCAAGTCTTCAAAGCAAGAAAATTATACAAAAAATTTAAGAAAAGCAGTTAAATAATTGGATTAAACACAACTTAGCATTTTTTTCATCATCTGACATTAAATCATTCTGAACCTTTCCTATTTCATGTCAGTTAGCATCAACAAAATTATTGCTATTTGCTAAAAACCAGAATGATGAATAAATTATAGATATATATTTAGAATATGTTACATGCGTCCTTTGGATTGCTTGAGTTAGGCCAAATGCAGAGAGGACGTTACCAATAGGAAAAACTAGGCCTCAAGTTCCTGAGTGCCCCATAAACTCCTCATGCACGTATGTTTAATGCAGTTATTACTTATTTGCTCACATTCTGTTTTTCTTTTTTTTTTAATTAAAATCCATTCGCCAAAATTCCATTACAATCACAGTACTCCCTCATTCATACTCTACTACATCAGATCAATCAATGTCTATGGAAAGCCAAGTGGTCCAAAAACACGTGACTTCAGACACGTAGGTAACACATGAATAACGTGTTTGCACGTTGTCAACATGTTTCTTCACCTTTCAATCGGACACACAGTTAACATAATGAGAGCATTCAAAGAAAACATCAACGACGTGCCAACTACACGTTGACAACACGTCAAATATGCATCAACTACATGTTGATTTCATGTGATTATGAGCCATCCAGTTTTTCTTATTGGCTGTTGAGTTGTAGGGTTAAACCACTTCTTGTAACCTTGGGGTGGTTTTCCTGTAGCAATTCAACATATCAGCCTCTTTTCTTCTCTTTGTGAGAAAAGGAGCCTTTTTCTAAAAAAAACTAATATGTGGATGAGAGTTTAAGGCGAAAATCTGTTGTAAAGTCAAATCTCTTTTTAGAGGGAAATTTCTTTGGTCCATCATTGTCATATTTAATCTATGTTGAATTGCTTCAAGGGGTGATAAAAATCTTCCCTTCAACAGTTGTGATACTCGTGGCGTTTGCTTGCATTTGTGGGTTCCTAGCAGGTGCTAGTCGGCGCTAGTAGTGGCTAGCAGCGGCTAGCACCTGCTAGCAACCCACAACTGCCAGCAAACGCCACGGCACGAGTATCAAAATTGTTGAAGGAAAGATTTTGATCACCCCTTTTTTGATAAGTATTTGTTTTATCCCAATAAAGGTGGGTCATTTTTAGGGTTATAGCCCATTCGGAAAACTCATGTGTCTCCATTTGTAACTTCTTGGCTAGTGTTAGAGATATTGTTAACATTTGCTCATTAACTTCTTCTTCCTCATAATACTACTATTTTGGGAAGTGCATCAGTCCCTCCTAAAGGAAATCACGTACACAACATAATACTGCCACCCCCGTACTTCAGTTGAACTGTTTAGTTTTTTTTAAGGCCTTTGAGCTTCCTCTTTTTTTCCTTCAAATGTAAAAATGGTTATTGTCTGCAAACACTTTATTTATGTTCTTATTAGACAACAAGAATCCAGCTATGTGTTTCAAATTGTAATAGGCAGGTTTTTATGGCGCTTTTCTTAGTAATTATTTAACTTTAAAGTAACTTTTTCCATGTTTTATAATTGTCCAATAGCCAACCAATTTGACTAAAGTAATGCCATTTAGGCATTTCTTATTGCACATATTTACATAATGTGAAACTAAGGATCCTTCATAACTTCTCTAATCGTTGTGACTGCTGCTAAAGGATCCAATCAGGACAGCTGGTCTTTATGTTGGCTGATTCTGATATAAAACAATTGATTGCAGATTTGAATACAAGAAGGATGAATGCTTTATGTTTGTAAAAACTTTCTAAGAAATCTAAGCTTGTGCTTTTTATCGTCTGTCAGCAAAAAGTCCTAGCTCACAGAATACAGTCCCAAAAACGTCAGTGTGGGTCTATAATTGAAGAATATAATGTGTGAATTAAGTGACTGACATTAATAAACCTTAACTTTATATTTATATGAAAGATAATACAAACAAGCCATAAAACTAAACAGTGTGCGCTTTAATTCTTGCATGCCAAGTCTCAAAAGATTAAGCTCATTTTCTTCTAAGAAATTAAAAGTGGTTGTCTGTCATCGCTTTAATTGTGTATATATAATCTAACAAAAAGTTAGGTTTTAAAAGTCAAATGAAATAATAATAATTAAAAAAATCCTTCAAAGCAATAGTGACATCTTGTGGGAATTAAGCAGCCAATCTTTGATCTCGTCTCCTGCTCTGCGTTGATGCACAGACCTTCGGTTAAATGGAAATCCAAAATATAATACAGAAATTACTTCACACGGTCAGACCTAACCACACAAGAGGAACGCTAAGGTTTCCTCTTTTCTCCCAGTGTAAACAGAGTTCTTGCTGAAATTTGTTATATTAAGGCCTTAGAACTTCTGCCTTGGTGGTCTCACTGGGTGTAAAGCCTTGTTTAGAGAGGAAACACCCAGCCTTTCCATAGGTCTACTTTTGCCCCATTTAAAGATTCTTTTCTGATAAACTGTGAATTAAACCTTTTTTTTATCTCTTCAGACAACCTCAATTAGTACTTCCTGTGAGCCACAACACTGAGGTGCTCAGTTCATATGAACTTCAAACCACCACAGAGCAAATAGCAGTTTACTAATAGCACCCATTAATACTGCTCTCCTTTTATTGAAGCTAATAATCTACAGTGAGCTAAAAATGCTTTGAAACACATTTAACATTTCCCGATTTTTGTAATGTTACAACAGTAAATTTAAATGTACAATATTAGTATTAGATTTTCTACACGTAAATATTTGTGAAGTGAAATAAGTACTAGAAGCCTTTTAAGTAACACGTTTATCAGCTCTGCAGATCTAGAAAAGGATATTTTTGTAAATTCTTTACTAATTAGGTTGAATTGTAAATGGCCTTTACTTATACAGCACTTTCTTTAAGTCAGGAGGCTTGAATAACAAGCTTTACACTACATTCAGTCATTCACCCATTCACTCACACACTGAAACATTGATGAAAGCACAGTTTTGCTCAAAATATTGCGAAGCACGCAACATTATGGGTGACATACCAGAGTTCAAGAGAGGACAAATTGTTGGTGCACGTCTTGCTGGTGCATCTGTGACCAAGGCAGCAAGTATTTCTGATGTATTAAGAGCCACGGTATCCAGGGTAATGTCAGCATACCACCAAGAAGGATAGACCACATCCAACAGGATTAACTGTGGACGCAAGAGGAAGCTGTCTAAGAATGTTCGGGTGCTAACCCGGATTGCATCCAAAAAACATGAAACCATGGCTGCCCAAATCACGGCAGAATTAAATGTGCTCCTCAACTCTCCTGTTTCCACCAAAACTGTCCGTCGGGAGCTCCACAGGGTCAATATACACGGCCGGGCTGCTATAGCCAAACCTTTGGTCACTCGTGCCAATGCCAAACGTCGGTTTCAATGGTACAAGGAGAGCAAATCTTGGGCTGTGGACAATGTGAAACATGTATTGTTCTCTGATGAGTCAACCTTTACTGTTTTCAACCACATCTGGGAGAGTTACAGTGTGGAGAAGCCCCAAAGAAGTGTAGCACCCAGACTGTTGCATGCCCAGAGTGAAGCATGGGGGTGAATCAGTGATGGTTTGGGCTGCCATATCATGACATTCCTTTGGCCCCATACTTGTGCTAGATGGACACATCACTGCCAAGGACTACCAAACCATTCTGGAGGACCCTGTGCTTCCAATGGTTCAAACATTGTATCCTGAAGGAGGTGCCGTGTATCTGGTGAAAGAACATCTCCCATGGCCTGCACAGTCACCAGATCTAAATATTATTGAGCCACTTTGGGGTGTTTTGGATGAGCGAGTCAGGAAACATTTTCGTCCAGCAGCATCACGTCGTGATCTGGCCTCTATCCTGCAAGAAGAATGGCCTAAAATCCCTCTGACCACTGTGCAGGACTTTTATATGTCATTCCCAAGACGAACTGACGCTGTATTGGCCGCAAAAGGAGGCCCTACACCATACTAATAAGTTATTGTGGTCTAAAACCAGGTCTTTCAATTTCATTGTCCAACCCCTGTATATTATAGCCACAATTGCTCTGGGGCTCAGTGACAGAAGCGAGGCTGTCATACAGGAGCCACCAGGCTTTCTGACCACCATCAGTAGGCAATGCAGGGGAAGTGTCTACCCAAAGGACACAATGACACTGAAACCCAGAGCTGGGGGCTTGAGGCCAACCCTTCAACTTCAGAGCAAACTCCTGTATCTGACACCACTGCTGCTGGTCAAGTTTAATTAGATTAGGTTTTGAGGAAAATGATGAATTTTGGTTTCCAAATCATCTTCTTCCATATTGTTTGTTGTGACCTCTACCAAGTTTTCACCAACCTCTATATGGGAATTCTTATGATTTGCTTTTAATGAGGGCTTTCTGCTTTCCACAACAGTCAACTTCGTTTTGCTCCACCTGAGCCATGGATCACTCCTGCTCCTCCAGAGTTCCCATGAGCCTCTTGACTGCTTCTCTTTTTAATGCTCCATTTGTCCAACCTGCCAGTTTAGGTGGATGGTCAGTTCATGGTAGGTTTGCAGCTGGAAAGTACTCTTTCAGCTGTCAGTTGACGATTGAAAAGCAGAGATTTTGGGACATTGTTTTAAAGGTGTAACAAGTTTTTCAGATGTTTGTTGTTGAAAAAACATTAGAATATTTTATGTATTTAAAAAAAACTTGGATAATTTTTCTTTTATGTCACAGTCAAGCACAAATGTTGAAACTTTCAAGACGGTTCTCTCTACTCTACTCTAGTGTCTAATCCAGATAAAATAGAAAAAGACTATGATATGTGTTTCTGCCTCCTTAAATCTCTTGGCATATTAATTTAAGCCAGCAACGTTTGCAATGTTTCACATCAAAAGAGCTATTTTTCTACAATGCCTAAGTAAAAGTCGTTTAGAGACACAAATATTAAATTACTTTTTAATAAAACACAACCTATTATTTTCGTTAAATATCTTTCATAAGAAATCTGTTGCCATCTTCAATAACCAACAGTTTTAAAAACAAAATTTGTTTTTATAGGACAATAGTTAAGTTCTTTATATTTTTTTTTTGAGGTTTTTTTTAACGGCACTAGTGGCTTGTTTTTCTGACAGTAGGCTGACAGGAAAGGGGGCATGAGAGAGGGGGAGAGACATGCGTGAAAGGACCACAAGCCAGATTCGAACTTGGGTCGCCCGCGTCGAGGACTAAGGCCTCCGTACATGGGTCGTGCGCACTAACCATTGCGCCATCTGCATGGCCAAGTTCTTTATATTTTTTAAGTCACTATTAGGGGCCGTTGCAGAGGGGTCAAAAGAGCCACAGGTTTCAAACCCCTGATTTAAACTAACAGAAATATGATTCCAACTGTTTTGGTGACCTTGTCAACAGCCCACACTAAGGGTGGGCATTTATCATATCATTTATCGATAAATTTCTCATCATAACAATTTTCTTTTCTCTCCTAAACAATAAAGTAGAATTGGCAATAATTTAAAAAAAAAAACTTAAAAAATGGGTGTACTTTTTACTTTTATTTATTTCCTTTTCTTTCATTTTCTTCAGTTGGGATATTGGCATATTTGAAGAATATTCTTCAATGTGGTCACCACATTTTGTGATATAAATCATACTTCTTGGTATAACTGGTACCTTGAAGAAGCTTATTTTAAATTTATATATTATTTCTCAGAGGATTATTTATGATTGTGGGGTTATGATTGCTGTGACATTCAGTTACAGCTAAGAACAACAGTTTTTATCATCAATTTTATCATTATCATGATACAACCACAAATATGGTAAGAAGATTTTAAGTGCATATCGCTTAGCTCTATCCCCCACAGTCACATCTGTCTAACAGCCTACAGTTGCTGGTTAATTGTATAAACCTGTTCCTCTGAGAGTCATTCAGTGGCCGGAAGAAAAACGGCCACTGAATGGCCAATGACCAAACAGACAATTGTGGCGAACAAACTAAAGTCGTTTTTCCCTCTCTCCATTGCTTGCCACCACACACCTTGTCAGTATTTGCTAGTCTAACGTATTTCCTCCTAAAGCTGCTGTGATGTGCTGAAACAATAAACAGGGTGATGACTGGGACTTCCAGTGCAGAAAAAAAAAAAACAAAAGCCTGAGAATAGAGGAAGTGTCAACCTTTACTTTATTCTGTAGGGCAGCAAATTGTACACTTTTTCTTTTTCTGCACAGGGCGACTACTGAAACCCTTTGGAAGCCTTTTTGCATGGGGGCAGGGAGGTATGCAGAAGGCAGGTGTGTAAGAGTGACCCACAGTCTGAGGCCTCGGTTCGACACTCGTGTGCATCGTGGTGCACAAGGATTATATTGTCTTCTATCTCCAAGAAGCAGCAGCTGATTTCCATTAGAGTTATGAACACATAACCCAAAGAATTCTTATTTATTAAATAACAAAACCTACCATCATCTCATGGCTTAAGGGTATAAATATCTGTTATTACACTTTAAAAGTGCTACAATCATGAAACATTTAACTTTAAGGTTTTATTTAATTCAAAGCTACATGTCAGATGCTAATGATATCCCATGATGATGCGCTTTTTTTTTCTTTAAATATCACTTAATAAAAATGCATGAACTATTATGTGAAATAAAGAGCACAAACAAGAGCGATGTAGTGATATGGTCAGGAAAGGCTACACAGTGTAACACTTAGAATTAATTATAGGATCATAAGCACTGGAACACATCCTTCTCATAGCTCGTTTTCTGCTTTATGATGCAAAGCAAACCAGTGACAAACACAAAATGGCTGCAACCACCTCAACCATGGGAAAAGCAAGAGATCATATAGTGTGATCAATAGTAACAAGTCTACAACATTCTCCATCTGAAATGTTTAAAAACAGATAAAAACTCACCCACATATTCTGCTTCTGTCGGAGAGGCACTTTTTAAGGAAACTGGTGAATAGGGGGGGAAGCAGTCTCACTGAGACTTGGGGAATTCCCGTAACCCAGTAAAATGGCCTGACACTGCAGGCTCAGCCTCAACAGAACCTGGTGTTCGTCCAAATGAGCGGCCTCCCTTTTCATTGAATAATACAAACACATGCAAAGAAAAGTATGAGAGCTTAATTTTCCTTTTTTTTATTTGTTGGAACAGTCAGTTGCACCCCGGTCCTCCTCCTCATCTCTTTTACTCAAATCCTGAATGCATGGTGGAGGAACCTGAAACATGCAAAACAGCCTCACATACATTTCAATTTTATTCTTCATCCTTTTAGATGGATGGCTCTCCAACACTATGCTTTTGTGTGCAAAAATATTGGGCATGCATGCATGCAGTCAAGCACATGGTCTCCACTCCTTGACCATCATCATCAGGTTGTCATCAGTTTATCAAAGCTGCAGATTAAACGTGTAAAAAACTAATGCACCACCCATAACTTTCCCTGAGGACATAAAGGCTTTGATATCATTAAACTACGTTAAGCACAAGCAATGTCACAGAACAGAACAGATGAAAAAACTAAAACCAAAGACTTCCCCTGCAATTAAAAGGGAAATTCAACAACAATGCATATATTGATATATTGATAGTGCCATTGAAGTTATCTCATAATCTCTTGTAATTATCATCAAATGGAACAATTTTAGGTTGGGTGTGCCATTAAAACCAAAGTGACTGACTTGCTGCAGACTATTTGTTGCCTTGGATTTTGGCAGTACTGCAGGGGATTTCCTCACCACATCTTTTTTTTATGCTTTCCTCTTTTAACTCAAAATGGCCTGACAACAGCTGCACTCAAACATGCAACCAACTGAGACACTCATGAAAGCAGACGGCTGTCACCTCTGCACAAACAAAATACTAATTTATCTTTAAATGTTACAAGAAACAATTCTTTTTTTTAAAAAAGTATTTCTTTTTGTGCACTTTTGTTTTAGTCCACAAAACTTTTATTTATTTGTTTATTTTGTACTTATGGTATCAGAGGGTAAAACCTACTGGTATGTTTGGCATGGCTGGGTGTTTCCTTATGTTAAAATACTCAAGTTCCCATACATTTGATTTATTTATTGCCCTGCAGAAATAAAAGAAAGTAATACATATAATCCTGAATGCAAACAGGAGGGAGGGTTATAAATATGGAGGACTGACTCTGAAATAATAACAAATAAAAGACAAATATAAATGGCCCAAATTAAAAGTAATAATTAAAAAAGAGGAATATAAGTTTATTATATTATATCTTATAATTTAAATCACCATTATAGTCTTATGTTTTTATATTTTTTCTCCAACTTTTAACAAAAAAAATAGACAGGGGAAAAATAATGGTAATCTAAATGATAAATTAAGTATTATATTCCTCTCTTTTCATTTGGGCCAATCTGATTCGTATTTTTATTTGTAATTATGTCACACCTGGTCTTCCATATAATAATGCAAAGTCAAAAGCAAAGTTTTTGGTATTTGTTTTATTGGGATATATTTAAAATCACAGTTTTAATTGGACGGACAACTTTTAAAAGGCACACCTTGAGCTCATACTAATCTTTTTTAATTTTTATATGAAGCTTATTTCCACTCTAACACGATCAATTTAGTGTTATATTTGTAAAAAAAAAAAAAAAAAAAAAAGGAAAGGAAAGAAAAAGACAAACACCCTCCTAGGTGAAGCAAAAAAAAATAAACAAGGCTGAGAGGTCATCGTCCAACAGGACGACCTGCTTTGGCTGTGGAGTGGCAGCAGTTAGGAACAGACACTGACGCTAACCACATGTGTTTTGGCTGCGTGAACAGGCTTGTCCAGTGGTCACTGAGGCCTGTGAGATAAAGCTGCAGAGACGTGGCGAGGTTTAATCTTCCCCTCCGCAGAGGATCAGCAGGGTTTTACGGTAGTCTCCTGAGGTATCGCCCTGAAAAAATAGATGGAAAACACAGACACGGCAAGAGTTTGAATTACAGGAAATAACCCCAAATATCTGGTGACATTTGGCCATCATCGAGCTGGAACAGAAAAATTGGGTTTACCTTGAGCTGACTCAATAGCAGAACTGCAGAACAAAGGCTTTAAAATAGTTATTATAATAAAACAAAGCAACCAAAGGTGGAATTACCCTTTCTAATCAGCTGACTCTGAGATACTGATTTAGTACTTTATGTACTTATTTTTAAGACGATGTAATCTGTAGGTTGAAGCCTTTTTAATAGAAAGGTTTATGTTTTTTGGAAGTTTGTTCAGTGCCTGGCATTTCAGTACAACACCAGGAAAACAGGATGGCCTTGCTTTACTTCACAGTCAGTTAGACTCTGTCCTGAGGTCAACCTATCAGCAAACAATTTTTAAGTATGACTGTACCCCTATTTGATGTAGTGCTTTTTAATGTGTGGTTTCTCTCCTCAAATTCCTGCCACATATTGTTTTTTACCAAGGCACATTGGTACATCAAAGAAAGCACTGACTGTGTGTGACAGAGGAAATTAAGCTGGTGTGAACTCTGTGAAGTGTGTGCATTTATCATCATATTCAATACACATCTGACATGCTGGAGATGGAAGTTTTGTTCTCTATAAACATCCCAAAGTGGTCAAATAATGATTGGGTGAATTATTATTCAGCATCAAGATGAGTGATGAGAATCTTTATTAGCGCAGATAGAGGATCTGCAAAGCATAGAGTAAAATAAAGTGACATTTTTCACTGTTAATTGCCTTGACATGTAGATACCACCTCAGTCAAGTCTTTTATTTGTACATTTTATGAGGCACCTTGTAACCATGATGATTATGCCGTGCAAATTTATGACACTCTATATAATAAAACATTGGAGCACATTTTATTTGGAGACTAAATGAACAGAACTGAGTATTGTCTACTTAAAGTTGTTTGTGTGTCACTGAGATGAAATACAGATATGTGGTAGTGCGATTGTAGTATTAATAGCCAATACAACAAAAATAAACTTAAAAGAAATTGCTCTGAATATAGGGATCTTACATAAGCATCAGAAAATAGTGAAATGCTATATTTTTTTTGTCTTTGTGGTTTTTTTAACATTCTAAACAGGTGTTGCCTTATGACTCATCGTCCACGTTCTACTGCCTTCAATTCTTGCATACTTTTTTGTAATTTAGGAAAAAAAACCAGAGGCAGTCAGCAAGCAATGAAAAAAGGAGTTGGTGTTAAATTATAATCCTAGTCTTGAAAATGCTCTTTCTGTACATGCATGGACATTTTTTTCCCAAGGTACTCCTTGTTGTAACCACCGAAGAAACATGAATATTAGTATTGCAACTGGAAAAAAGCCCTTTAAATATATTCAGAACAGATTTCCTTATTTCAGTAAATATCTTGTTGATATCAAAACAAATATACTTAAAATATTTAACAAACAATCATCACCATTAGCAGACTTGATCTAATTAGAAGTTTTATGCAACAATGTAACAACTGTGTTGCAGCTGCATTTCTGCAGAAGCTAATAAAAAAAATCCCACGCTTGGTTGTTCCGCTCACGTTTTAGTGTGGCACTTCCATGTATTTGGAATTTTGCTGACGGCTCACTTTAGACACCTTGTGAGGTTTGACGTGATTTTAGATAAATCCCACTTGTGCACTCCTCACATTACACCAAATTCAGGTAAAGTTTCTGTTCTAATGTCAGTAGGTAAACTATTTTCTTTTTCACATAATGTGTAAATCAGCATATCATCTGCAAATAAAAGCACCAAAAATGTCTAAGGCAATGAAAGTGGATAAAGGCAACTCTTGAAATTAAGCAACAAATGGGATAGGAATTAAAATAATTGTTTCATCACATAAATGTATATATTTCAATATATGTTTCATTGCTCAATAATAATTTTGTCAAAGCAATTCCAGGGCATTGTGATTGCTAGTCTATCAGTCTCAGGGTGATTTCATCTGTAAGTTATTATAGAACTGCCTTTAGGAACTTCCTATCTCTGCAACCACCAACCAATCACAAGGCAAATACAAAGAGGAAGTAGGGTTAGGGAAATTCCTAAACAGCTGTGCGGTAGCCACATGCCTGCAGTCCACCGCAGGAAGCTATAGATTACCGTACCCCACCACCTCACCACACCAGCAGCATTTCAAAGCTCTGCAAATGCATGCTCGCAGAGAGCAGCTGGAAGGCATTGAGGGAAAAAAGACAAAAACAAAACAGAAAACCATGCAGAAACACAAGTAGGATGAGAAGAAAATGAACAAACAGTGTTAGTAGGCAAAGACGTAGACTTACAATCATAGTTTCTACCTGGATGAATTCATGGAGGGAGACATCGTGTGTATCTTTGAATTCTTTGCGGATATTGAAGAGATCAACCTCGCTACGGGACACCATGATGCGGATCAGGGCTCTGTCGTCTGTACCAAGACCCTGACAAACAAATTGGTGCATACTTTATTTATTCAGACGTATAATACATTAAAATTCAACGGGACAACTTTAAAATCTGAAAGCATTGGTGAATTTAGTAATTTGATTTGTAGTTTAACATTGGTTTTACAATCATTTATGTGACATATTGATAGCATATGTATAAAAGCACAAACTTATAAATAATAGAGTATTCGTTAATAAGTCCAGTTAAGAAATTCTTACAACAGCTTTTACTTGCAAATGGATACATTTGATTTAAAAGCATGAAGAAAAAAAATCTCAAACTCTTTACTATATGGGACATAAGTTGGGGGAAAAAAGGTCACAGAATTAGAAATGTCAATGTTTATCCAAGCTCTTCTGTTCAATGTAGAACAAAAAAAGGTTTTCAGCATTCCTGAGAATCACTACATTCTTGAACTGCTTCAAATCTGCCTTGCATGGAGTTGACCATCTCCTTGCTTATCTAAACCAACCCAGAAACATCCCCACATAATGATAGCTAAGCCTCTGTGTATACTGCGGCTTAAATTTTGTGCTTCGGTCTCTCTAGAGAGGTGGTAAGAAGGAAAACATTTGCTTTCATCAGTCAAGAAAAAAAACAATTGCCCGGTTTCTCTTTCAGAATCAGAAGATTCTGATTCCTTTGTTTCTCTTTGGAGCAGTCACTGCTGAGACCTCATCAGCTTAGCATCACATATGTATTTTATAATTGTTACAGTAATCCGTGATTACATATGACCAAGCTTCACCAACCCCAGGGGAAACATGAGTAGCCCACAAGCCTGTTCTAAAAATAACACAACTCCTCAATGATCTGCATCATTTCTTACTCCATTGGTTTTCTTTTCTTGATCATGTTGGATTTATTTAGATTTAAAAATAACGGTAAAGAAAAGCATTAGAAATATGTATTTTGTAAATTAAATTTAGATGAACTGTTCGGGTTTAAAGGTCAGTGCAGGTAGCCTTTGTATGACTCATGAAGTAGCTTTTAGTTTCGAAAAAAAAAAAAAAAAAGTTAGACTCACGCTAGAGTTTTGCTAGCCCTGAAGCTGAGCCATTGCTGAGACTTTCAAATAAAGTTTTTTCCAGTCCAATCATTGTCTTTTTGGTTTTTTTGGTATTTTTAAAAATACGGAGAATTCTTGCTGTGATTTCTTGCACTGTTTCATATGTTTTCTCCATTTTATTCAAACCTTTTAAGCAGCTCTCTTCTTAGGAAAATACCTGAAATAATGTATTTTACTCAGATTTAGAGAGAGACATAACATTATAGCCAATACCATCAAAATGGATGGTATTTTTCCTTAAATGAAAACCATTATGAATCAAAGAATGAATGAGCTCAAACCGTAATCTCTTTAACTTACTCCTTAATGTCCATTTAATGGTCTGGTTGGTTTTCCATTAACCTACCAGACCTAATAGCCAATTATTTCCCATGTAGAAAAAAATGATTCCACGAAAAACCTGTGATCGATAATGTTGGTGAGTTTTTTAAGGTAGGATCAATACCTTCATGGCTTTATACAAGCGGTCTGAAAAGTAAGACGGCTGGTTCTTCACACTGCGAACTGAAAATAAAACAGAGAATGAGAAAAGACTTAAAAACGCATGAAGTCACCAAAGTCTGATCCGAAAGTTAAAATAAGATGAAAATCTAATTCTAATACTTCAGTTACCTATTGCATAAAAAGCATTTTTCACATCGCCAGACATTTCCTTCTTGATGATCTGCTCAATGTCCTTGTTGGTGCATCTGACGAACTCCTGGAACACTGTCATGAGTTCAGAGAGTTCAAAACTTTAAGCTGGGTCATTTTGATTCGTAATTAGGCCACCCCCACAGAATCAGATTTGACCTTTACCTTTCCTGAGGTGTGGGAAGCTCCTGGTGCACAGGATGCTCATGAACTTCATCTCCATGTCGTCAGATTCTGCATTACATGCATCTGCAAGTTCCTATTATTTAAAATCGTGGAAGAGAAAAAAAAAACAAATTACAGTTTTTATATATATTTATATGTAACAGTTAAAGCTTGTATGATAAACTGCACCACCTGAGCATCAGCGCAGGCTCTTTCGCCATCTGCAGGCCCTTCTTCTCTTGCACCCTGACCATGACAAATAAGGTCAAGTAAGTTCTGAGTAGCCTACCTTAAAACTGCAGAATGTCAGTGGATAACCACAAACAGTTGTCTCCCTTACAACAAAGTATGTCAAGACATTGGGAGGGAAATAAATGGAGGTGAATAAGTAGCTCTTTGTGTCTGTGAGAGTCAGATGAAGCTTAGAGACCTTAAACCAGACTTTCAACCAATGAGTGGGCGTGGAAATTATACATAGTCTGAGTTCTCATGATAAAGATGATGGTTACCTGCACCAGAGAAACAAGGATTCGACAGAAGTGGCCTGATGTGTCTGAATGAATGGCGTCCTCCAAAGACTTCTTGTAGGCTGTGAAGTACAGTCAACCATATGATCAGTAAAACATACGATCTTCCAGAAAGTAAAGATCAGTTTAAATTCCAGACTCACCGTCAATGTAGGCGGCATTCATGGCTTGTATTTCCTCATTACTCCTGGTGACCAGGATCTCGATCAGAGCGTGCTCATCAGTCCCTGCTCCCTGTTAAATAGAGTAAAAGGTTAAAAAATTAAAGATATTAAAGATATTTCCAAAATATCACCTCATTAAAATCTTGTGACATCGTCTTTTATACTGATACTGATAGCTGATTGTAACAATAGATCTCCTAATTATCATACATGTAAACAAACAATATCAAACTCATCTTCTACTGAGTTATATCTATGATTGTTATGTATTCTTAATGAATTATAGTTATAAATAAAAAGACAACAATTCTCATGTCTAATTTTTTTCAATATTTTTTTTGTTCTCTAGAGACTCCATAGTTCCACAGATTTCAATCCTCCTGTTTGTGGTTATGGGTCTCCTCGATATCTACGTAAGTCACATTGCTATAAATTTTTGTTATTAAATGTTTTCTGACAGAAATGCCTGACATTTTGGAGAAATAAACCAAAAATACTAATTTGCAGTAAGGCAAAGCAGCAGCAACGTTCACATTTATAGACTAATTCCCCCTTTCTCTGTAAACCAGAACGCTCATTACTTTTCTTTCATAACTATTTTAAAAGATACAAAGATTGAACCTCAGTTAAAGTTTTCTCCAACATATTTACTCTTTTAATGTATTTTTTGTGTTTAAGATTTCTCATTTAAGCTCGACATGATAATGACAAAAGCAGAAAATGCTTTATTTGTGTTCAAGAGCACAATCATAGGCGGTTCTATACAGGGATAAATAGGGACCAGTGCTCCTGTAGAACTGGTCCTGTCCCTGTACCAGAAACACGGGACAACAAACAGACCATAAATAAATAGTGATATGCACCAGAACACAAACGGCAGCTAATAGGCTCATTGAAACAACTTCATATTGAGATAGTTACTGTTTTCATCTGCTAGATCTCTGGTAAATTTGGTCTAGAACTGACAATGAGCCCAGCAGCAGGATAAGGTTTCGCTGTTTTACCTTTTTACAGGACAACATGGGGGGGATTTTGAGAAGCCACAAAAACCATGACTTAAGTTATAAAGTTTCACTGTGGAATGTCCTTAAAATGGTCAAGAAGAGGAACGCGGCCATTAACTTCTTGTTGAAACTGAAACGTGACAGAAGTGAAGCACAAATCTTGTGTTTTCTGGGTTAGCTAGCTGGCTAGTAGTAACATTTTTTCACCAGTAAGTGGTCTATAAACTGTAACATGTAAAGTATATTTACCTATTAAAGTTACCATTAGTTGTCTAACTGTATTTTAGCATTGTTGTTCCTAACAAACAAAGTAGTTCTCATTCTGAATGCTGGTTGAGGGACATAGACTGTATGCCTTCAAATGAACCCATTTCCAAACTCTGGAAGTATCTGTGTATACTAAAGTTTCCAAACCATCAAAAAATATATATTTAAATGCTTCCTATGGTTTAAAATCTTTGTTATTTTACTGTTGCTGAGCATTGTCTTGTCAGCTGGCTAAAAAGGGGCAGTGATATTGTTCATTTGCTTAGTGAATAAAAGAAATCAGGCTAGGTTAGGATTATAATTGGAAGCTACAAGCTAAATATGTGATCATCAGCTGACTGCAGGCTGGATATTCGAGCAGATAGCAGATAGATCTATGGGCTCTATTCAAAACTCCACCACTTCCTGACCTTAAGGCAGCTCCTTTGTGTTTTCACAGCTCCGTTGTGGTTTCTGAGGTCAGGCACACCTGGATTAATCAGTTGATGGAAGGAGTGGAGTTTTGCCTAAAAACCCAATTTAACTCTATGAGCTTGTTAGATTTCTAGTTTAAATCCCTAAATAGCAGCATGTTTTTTACTTAAACTGAAACAAACAAACAAATTAGAATTTATAATCAGTATACGGTATAAATACACCATTACTCATAATGTACTGGAATAATTGCTTTTAAAAGATCTGATACTTTTTTATGTGTAAATCCCATTAAACGGTGGTGTTTTTATTCAATGTTATTTTGCTAAAATTCACATCTGACCATTCCAGTTGCCAAACAGTATTTTGTACCAGTGTCATATCTGTTTAGAGTAACGGAGGATTCCGCTATGTTCTGTATATCTGAGGAAATGAAAGCATCACCAGATTATTCATAAATAAACCCGTTTGCTTATTAAATACTTACTGAGTAATAGCATAACTTTCTGAAACCAAATTTAAACCTTCGTTTCAGATGTGAATCCAGTCCGGTTAAAATAAAGGTCTCCACTTTAAAAAGTCTGTTGTAGATTAAATGTTGTTGTCTTCACCTCCTCAATCATTGACATCCAGGGTAAGCCTGTGCCGGAAAATCTTAACATAGATTAAGCTAAATGTTTATTTATAAAGACTCGGTGTTCCCAAAATGCCAGACAGTGATACAGTTTACAAACAATGGTAGATGTTTTTTTTTTCATCTTCCTTACTCTCCTCATAAATGTGTGAGGTTATAAGAAAGCCTTGGCTCATGGTCCGGCTTTATTTGTCTTAGTTCAACCTTTATCGGTATGGTCAACACACGTTTGCCTTTCGTGAATAGCATGTTTGCTTGTGTTTCCCACTATGAACAGAGGCAAACTTAAGCACAATATTCTAAAAAAGAACATATTTCAAATAGATTTAAGCATTTAAAAGTGCAAATTATGTAGTATTTATGGAGAGATGTATATCATCTCTCAGTTTCTTGGCTGTGCAGGAGAAAATATTAACTATGGTAAGTTCACCTGAGGTCACCAAAGTCCTGTATATAAATTTATGCTTAAAAGCTGAGCTCATCCAGACGTCACCTCCATGGCCTTTCTCATCATTTTGGCATCAAACTCTGCTGGGGTTAACATGAGTCCAATGATCAGCCTCTCTAAGTTCTTTGACAGCTCAGACTTCAGGTCCTTCATCAGATCCTAGGGGACGAGAGAATAAAGGGAGGTCTCAAACATTTACTGTAGGAAGCCCTTTATTAATGTGAATTAATTCCCTCATCCCATTGTTGGTTTATGTTATCGTAAAAAAAAGTCTTAAATTTCATTATTTTTGGTCTGTTTTTCAAAAAGGTTGCTTTCTCTCACCCTTCCCAGCAGGGATTTGAACGCCTGTCTGATTTCCTGCCTCTGTGCGTTGCTTCTTCGTGCAACGATGTCAATGATCGCATCCTCATCTGTTCCTGTTTTAGATGAGAGGAAATCGCATCTGTTAAAGAAATACTCCATGGGACGTGCTGTATGAGCCACTTTATGCACACCAATCATATCAGAAATGTACATAGACTCATCACAGACACCACCAAGGACTTCTTTCAGACATTATTTTTCCAGACAAAAATGATACAACAAAAACGTTGGTATTTTTAAATCATGCATAGATAGATGTTATTTTTTTGCGTAACATAACACATATTTTTTTAGATTTCCATCAGGAAGGTGCGCATCAACCACAAACTTTGCTGCTATCACTGAAGCTGAATATTTGACGTCTCAGAAGTGGCAGGGGTACGTGTTCTGAGCTGGACACATCTTTTAGATGTGATTAGTACATTTTGCACAGTTATTTGAGACCAGTTGTCTTGGAAGACCAGTGCATAAGTTTAATGTTAACCTGTTTTTTTCAGAACAAATGATGTGTTAATGTTAGCTTGGAATATTGACTTTATAAGTGTTTTTCTTCCAGTTTGAGCAGTCAAGTTAATGAGGTAAAGTTAATCAATTTGGAGCCAGTACAGCCCTCTTTATAATGCTGCCACCACCATGCTTACTAACTGCTTCATATATGAATGGCCTAAAGGTCTCACTTATCTGTTTGACTAAAGGGACATTTAAACCCATTTTAGATGGGGTATTATATGTCATATTTAATGAATTAGAATATTATTGAGAAGTGTATTTATGTCAGTAACACAATTTAATAAGGGAGACTAATTATTTGGATTCATTGCACACAGACTGATTTCTTTAAGCGTTTATTTCAGTTAATGATAATTTTCCATTTGATAACACTAAATAACATAATATTTATTCAGACCGAAAGCAAAACTTTTTTAATACTTGAAAAATAAATATGTTTAATATATTTATTATTTTTATGTATGATTTGATTTATTTTATTTATTACTTTGTATTTATTTTATTTAAGATATTTTAATTATAAATGTTATTTATCTCATTTTCTATGTATTCATGCTTATTAATTCTATGTTACCGTTGTTTATTATTTGTATTAATAATTTATTATCATTTACAATTATATTTTTCAAAATCTAACAATCAAGCCTCATCTGAATGCATGCTGCGTTTTTTTATGCACTCTCTACAATGTTGACTTTATGTGACTTTATGTGATACCAAAGCTCCTAAAAAAAAATTCCCACTAGGAAACCGGTTATTATTTATGATATGCTTCAGTTTTGTTGTATCATTATTTGACCCTGGAAGAATAATTCAAGTAAATTATTAAAAAGCCCAAACTTAGCAGAGCTTTGCCATCTTGATGAGTGCATGAAAGTTTCTGAAAAGATATGCATTTGTATTAATGGTTCCTACCAAAACCCTTCATAGCTTTCCGCAGAGCTTGTGCATCAGCTGCAGGGTCGAAATCAGGCGCAGGACGAACTGTGGGCCTCAGCTGTGGAAGTCAAATTTACTACATTAGAAGAAAGACTATCAATAGACAGATGTTGATGATTAAAGAGAGACAGCTGCTGATACAAACTTAAATGGCCATAATTAGAGACATGATATTTGCAAGCTTAGAGCTAAAAGAAGAAAAGAAAAGGTCAGCAGAACATGCAAAAGGGAAAATTTGACCTGTTCAGAGATTATTTAGCTGATTATGACTGAAACAGCAGTCTGAGCCATATGATAATAATCTCCTGACATTTGAGGGGGCAGATGCCCTCCTGAGTCAAAATTCACAGCAATACAAGCAAAGAGAATGTCGGTAGGCTGAGAAACACGAGGAATTAAAGCATTAGTCAGAGAGACTTTTGTTTGTAACAATGCTGAGACCTTCCTGACATTCATCCTCCGATGCCACGCTGATCTGCAGATGGAAGGTTTCACAAACAAAACCTATTTGTGAGTCGGTACACAGCATTCCCGTCATATCCAAGGTGAAACAAAGGCCTTACTGTGCACACATGGCTACAGCACAAGCTCACGGCTCAGTTAGAAGCACATTATTGAGGAGCCAGCAGGTGTTTGAGGTTCAGGGATAATGCTGGGGCAAACATGCAGGGACACATCTAAAGGGCGGGTGGGATCCAAACCTGAACTTTGGTCATGGCACTTAATTCCCACATCTTGTAGGCTATCTGAGCAGCTTCAGGGAAGAACTCTCCAGCTAAGCTGTAACAGTCAGTCGGACACAACATTGCACACTCAGCAAAGCCAAAAATTTCTAGCTTGGCTCTACTTGGAGGAATTATAAGTTGTAAAATAAAGTCACCCCCACACAGATTCACTAACAGGATTCTACTTGTGTCCACAGCCTTATTATGAATACATATTGCCTCCCATTTTGTACAGCTACTTTCATGTACTCTAACAATATCGACTAAGGGTTGGTACTCTAGCGCCCTCTAATGGTTGTTGCTGCGTTTGCAGCCAGGTTGTAACTTACTCATCATCACCTCCACACAGGTTAAGGAGAGTCCTCTTGTAATCGCCTGAAGTATCGTCCTGATTCAGATACATCAAAGACAAAGTAGCATCAGGGATGAACTATGTGTTAGGTTTAGTTCCTTCCTCCATCCTGACCTTTATCATGTTATAAAGCGACTTCTCGTATCTGAGACGGAAACACTCTCGAATGTCCAGCATGTCGATTTCAGAGCGAGAAATCATGATGCGTATGAGGGTGTTATCAGCTGTACCAAGGCCCTAAAAACGAAAGAGGATAGTTATTTAGGGGATAAGGAAAGATAAATAATGAAATGTTGAGGATTTTTTTAAATAACATTCTCTTAAACAAGGCCCCAGATATGGAAAACGTAGCCACAACTGATGAGACAAACAAACTGACTACACGCTCATACCTTCATTGACTTGTAGAGGCGTCTGGCAAAGAACATGGGAACGCTCCTGATGCACTGGACTGTGAGAAAACACAAGAAACAGGTGCAGTTTATACAAACATTTCTGCTGTTTCTCTGCTGTAAAATAAAATAAGTCTGGAGTGTTTTTTTTTTTTCTTACCAACAGCCAGCATGAGCCTTTCAAAGTCTCCAGATAGCTCATTCTTAATGCTGTCCTCTATAGACATCTTTGCAATCTTCTCATATTCATCAAAAACTGAACAAAGAAACAAGTAATTAAGGTTTAAATATTGTGAGTTTTTGTTGCTTCTTTGTTTAATATTTAAATATAAAACACCAGTGATTCATGTTGATATGAGAAATAACAAAATCTAAAAGCACTTTATTTAACATACTGCTGTTTTGGTTAAATCTTTCATTGGTCTTTGTTCATCCAGACCTGATCATACCAAATCACATCCAGTAAAATACATATAAATGACCATAAGCTATCAGCTAGCTTCTTGTATGATTCTACCTGAACATTTGACTGATTTCCTTTTTGTAATTGGCAGTTTATCTAGAAAAGTCAGGACTGAGTTTTTGAGCACAGTTGAGTCGAGTTGAGATTCTTTGGGGATGTTAGTGTCCTTTAGTAAGCATGAAAGGAACATAAAATGAATCATAAAGATGAAGCATGGATTTTCTTCTATATGGTATTGTTTGTTGTAAAAAACAAACAAACGATAATAATAAAACACATAATTTCCAAGCTAATTTTGTCAATGTGGCCAAATACAGTCCTGCTCACCATTATTGGCACCCGTTAAGTTTAAGTACATATAGTGGAATATTTTCTGAAGGAAATTCATCAAGTGAAACAACATTTTACTGCTGATAGCAGG
>JAUZNJ010028160.1:9802-41739 GCA_034780135.1 Jordanella pulchra
CTCTGGCAAAGTCATAAGATGATCCTTTCATACGCTTACTTTTGCGACAGGCACTATAGATTATCCGCCCAGTACGGAAATCAAATGCACTCAGATCAAGCGCATCACCAATAATACGTGCCAGTTGAGGTTTGCTTCGAATTTTTTTGCCATCAGGGCTGAAAAGGAATAAAAGAAAAAATGTTAAGCACTTTCACAAATGAAAGGATCTAAAACATTAGAAAATGTAAACTGAGATTTCATGGCATGCCAAGTTACAACTCTGTTACACTCAAACAAAAAGTACCCTAAGAAAACAAAGGCAGATGAAAGAGATAAAACTGGATTAACGAGGTCCCAACAGGCTCAGCGTCACATTTCTCATACCTGCTGCGACTCTCCACAATTGTAGCAAAAGGATTAGGTGTAATAAATGTGTGATCAGTGCCAGCTGGTTGAGAAAGAGAAAACTAAAAGATGCCAAATATGAGTGTAATGAGGGAGTGCCCCTAAAACATAAAGGCTTTAACCTTTATTTTGTGTTAACAGATATTATCGCCAATAATATATTTTTTTTACTACTATTACAATACAATACCTTCAAGAAAAACTATCAATCAAAATAAAAAACAAATATGGATCCTGAGGAAAGGGTTGAGGTGAGGTAGAAGTATAACATCAATTCAGTGCATATCTGAAACTCCATCAGTTCTGAGTATCTTGTGGTCTGTAATGTCAGTCGACAGATTAACCTATAAGATTATGCAGTACTATCAATGGAGTATGATGTTTGTTGATGATATTATAATCTGTGGTGAGAGTAGCAAGCACACAGAAAATAGTTTAGGGGTGAGGATAACCACTTAGAACAAACAACAACTGAAAGCTAGAAAAAGAAAGACAAAGGGTCTATGTTAATAAGCTCCAGATGAAAGCAGATGGAACTGTTCACTGTATTAAAGCAACGGAAATCATGGGCATTGCTGGTGAGAAGCAAAATAATACAGAGAAAGGGAGCTAAAGATGTGAACATTTCCATTAAAAGGAACAAAAACACAGAAAATTTAATACAAGTGCATCAGAAGGACAGAAAGGGTTTAGCACTTGGATAGGCAAGGCTTAGAATTGGACTGTACAGAGGGGTAATAAGAGTTAAACTAAAGAATAGGAAATAAATCTTAAGATGGAATGTAAAAAAAAACAGAAAGAAAAACAAGAAAAAGGTTTATGGTGATACAGAAGGAGGGTTTGTAGAAAGTAAGTGCAAAATCTATAGGACAGAGTTGTAGAAAGTCAGATGCACCTAAATCCCCAAAAGTAACAGAGGAGACTAAAATCAGATAGTCCAAATTAAATGTTTAATTTCAAATTCAATAAGATTCTATAAACTACATTAACTACATGTGGATCAAAGTATGTAAGGCCTAAATACATTTAAGCCACCTTTAAAATAAATTAATCAAAGAAAACAAAGAAGTAAATGAAATACAACAGGTCAAACACAGTCTCACTCTTGCTGCATATCCAGCTCTGACCCATCGAGACATGAACTCGATTAAACCCCCAAAGGTGTGCAGCAGTATCCGGCGCTAAGATGTTAACAGAAAATCTTTCAAGTCCTGGGGTGAAGCTATCATGCCATCCCACCGAAGCATGACCAGATTGGGATCTGGGAAATTAGGAGGCCGAGTCAACATCCCAAACCTGCTTTGCTGCTCAAAGTGTTCTTAAACCATTTTTAGTTTATGACAGTTTTATTATCCTGGTTAAAGTATACACTATACACTTTGACTCACCGTGTTTCTGACATCCTTAAATCAGATTCAACATTAAACTCCTATGTTGCTGCATAGAGAGCTATGGTTTTGGAATCATGTAGCCCTTACAACTTGGCCCATGTCAAGTTCACGAAAATCCATGAGTTTAGTGTTCCTCAGCAAATGTCAAGCATCCTGCAGGTGTTGGGATGTGAGCACATCAACCATCTGTGTACGTTACATCATACCATCCCCATGGAGTTGGTTTCTAATCGTCTGTGCAGACACATGCACATTTGTTGCCTGCTGGAGATCCTTTTGCTGCTGGGTTGCTGCCACCCTACTGTCTCCTCCACATCTCCTGGTAGCGCCTCCAGCCTCTTGACATTAAGCTGACAGACACAGTAAACCTTCTTGCCACAGCTTGCATTGATGTGCCATCATGGATGAGCTGCACTACCTGAGCCACGTGTACCACACCTTGCTACCAGGCCTGGGAAAGCACCACCACAATTTAAAACTGATCAAAACAACAGCAAGAAAACATAGGTACTGAGAAGTGGTCTGTGGTCCCCACCTGAGAACCACTCCTCTATTGAGTGCGTCTTGCTGACTAACAATAAATTCCACCCGATGTATATTCCATTAACACAACAGCATGTAAAATTGATTGCCAGTCAGTGTTGATTCCTAATTAGATAGTTTGATTTAACAGATGTTTGATCTGATTGATCTTATATTGTGTTATTTACTTGTTCCCGAATTTTTTTGAGCAGTTTATGATGAAATATGGCCTTTCCCACTACAGCGTATTCGTTTATTAGGAAATATTTGTTTTCTTCCAATCCAGAAAGACGCTTGCTTGTGCAACAATTACATGAGTTTCGTTAAAAAATTTCATACGGAAACGGCTATATTGTCAATATTCCCAGTGCTTCGAAAGGATGTTGGTCAAGCAAAGACACTACTCAGTTAAGAGTAGAGAAGTGCTTTCAATGATGAGTTCAATAACCAGCCCTCCAATCTAAAAGTTTCTGTTTGAAGGACTGAATGCAAGAGAAGAGGAAAAATGATGAGCAGGCCATATGAAGGTGGGAGTGGACACAACAATCACAGGATTGAGATGGTTGAATGAGAAAAAAGGATGTCTGGACAGCTCCGTTTAGTCATATGATGGTTTCCACTGTTGGGAACATCTTCTGTTGAAAATGGATAATAGGTTTTCTGTCAAAAAATGACTAATGGCTCAAAAGATCAAGCAGGCTGAGAAGATCTGTCATCCAGTAAGGCCACAACAGGTCTGAGCTGAACAGAAGTGGTTCCCCTGCTGTCTAATTGGCTCAGTTATCCATGGCTAATGTTGTCAAGAGTGTTCAGAAGAAAGACGAGAAACACCATTAGCTCAGGGTTAATCCCAGCGGTCCTCTTCATCACAGTTTCACCTGGTTCATCTCTTTCTCTATGAAATTCATAGCAGAACTTTAATCACATCTACTGACAAATTAGGAAACTAATTAATATAATGTTCTCCTTTATGCACAACTGTAGCTCCCCCCAGTCTATTCCCTTTTTCTCATTCTATACTCTCATTGAAGCAGCAACATTTGGATTATATTTCTACACTTCAAGCCATGTCCCCCAAGCTCTTTAGCTCTAATGAGGCGTGGACGTCTGGAGCATCGGCTTTGCTAGTCCAGTCCTGCAGCATGACTGACAGCAGCAGAGCTTCAGGGGAGGGCTTAAATCAGATCCAAAGGGCTTTGCACATCATTAGTGGTATTTGAAGGGGAAGGGCTGGTTTTTTGTTAACCAAAAGAGGAGGGGGTTCCTTTCCTCTTAAAGAGAACAACGTTAGTCAAAAAGAGCAAGGAAACTGTCACTGCTTTTTGGACATATAAGCAGTGAGCAACTTTAAGTTGCCAGTTCTCATTAGTGTGTGATGAGATTAATAACCGAATAAATATAGGAATCAGACTTCCTGACTCACATTTCCATTATATTCTGGTCAAATTGCAGCCCACTTGTAAAAATGTAAATTCAAAAGTTTATTGCTAATATTTTTAGATTTTGTAGAGGAAAAGTTTAGATGGAGTACAGGTTGGGGGAATGTGAGACAGATAATTGACTATAGGTGGCTGGGTGGGAGGATAAGAGAACAGACGATAAGGTGGCTGGCTGGGTGGATAAATGGGTTGGTGGATCAACAAAAGGATGGCTCGGCAAAAGTCTAATGCCCATGTTGACAGATGGATATGCAACTTCCAAAGAAAAAAGATCTCAATGGAGGAAACTAATTTAATAAATTTTAATGTGTATGACAGTCAAAGGTATTATACTGAATATAGAGGGAGAGACTTTATGGTGCTGTTCTAAAACTGGTTTAAAATTTACTTGGCAGACTAGAACTCCTGTAATTTGTGTCATTTGAGGTTTTTTAATTTTGGGCAGCTCAGATTAAATATCTACATGCTTTCACCTAACATTACCCGATGTTAACATATTTATTTCCAGGCTTAAGAACTGGCTCAAGATGAACCAGAGATGTACTCATTTTTAAATACTGTAATTAGCTAGTTTGAGTAAGCAGGTAAAATCTTTGAAGCCATTGGTTTATATCTCCTTAACAGGTTAGTATAGTTACTGCTAATTTCCACTCTTTATTTAATTTAACTGATAAAGATCAGTCTAGGGATAGGTGCATCAGATGGTCCGGAGATAATGATCTATGTCTATTGTATCTTTGTTTTTTTAAATAAAAAAACTTGGAGATTAGACTATTATAGAATCCTACCATATTAATGATGATACCACATGTGTTTTATTTAAATTACCATTTGGTCGCAGTCCCCTGAAGTGTCTGAGTAAAATTTTAAGCATAACAATGAACGATTGGGCCAGTTTCTCCTTAAGTTTTATACATTTTAACTTGAAATTGGATTTTCTTTTCCTTTCATATAATCAATACATTTATCTTGTTCTGTTTATTGTGTTGTCTTTAATAACTTTTTTCTAGCAAGCCCTTTAAATTGTACTACATATGACTGGTGCTCACAGTAACCCTGAGCCCCCCCCCCCCCCCCATACAATACAGAGACTCCACGACTATTCAAAAAAAATGTTAAAACTGCAGGAACCCTATAAAGTTTTGACTAGAACGCTCGTTGTTTATAGAAGGTAATTTGAGATACAGTGGTGCTGCCATAGTAAAACTTCCCTTCACCAAATGCAAACTCTGGTTTAGGATCTATTTTTATAGAACCAGAAAAAAATTTCTCGGCACAAACTTCTTTTTAACGACTGGCTGTAAACTTCGAAAAACAATGAACAGCTGATCAGGTTTCAGGTAATACTTTCCACATTTATACTTAAATGTTTAGTAATGCAAACTGGAACTATATAAAAACAAGCATTTTACTTTTGTAGCTAAAAAAGCTTTGCTTAATTATTTAAGTGGAAAAAAAATGGAGCAATTGATCAACTCAGCAGCTTGGTATCTAAACCACAAGCACTCTGAAAATCAATATACAAAAACGGCAGCAAACATCCTGACTAAACCATTATATTTAATAGAGAATAATTAATAATTGATACATCGCTTTGATTGTGTCTTTAAAGAACTAAAATAAATCAAATGAATCTAAATGAAGGACGTCCAAAATCTCACAAAAGTACAAGAAGAAAAAGAAGTTCTTGTCTTAAATACCCAGGGAGATAATTAATGGCTATTTGTTCCTCAATCCACAAACAAGCCGTTTGTCAGGAGACACTAAAAAACAAAACTCAACTGAGTCAAAGTTTCTCACAGATTTTCCAAATCCCACTGGAATTCATGCACTTTCCAGATAAGACAGTGGCGGTTTATTGCTCTCTGTATAGCTGCTCTGTGCATCAAGGGGATGCTGCAAATTATTTTTAACTAAGCAGATTCACTTCAGCAGTTTGTCGTCATTTTTTGCTTGTTACTGTGTTATTCAGTAAGGCAGTAGAGCTGTCAGATTTGTTGACACACAGCCCTGCGGTCATAAAATGAGACTGTTAGCATTATCTGCTTCGGCCCGAGAGCATTTCTGGAAAGAAAGAACGGGAAACTTTTTTTTCTTTTTCCTTATTTTTTCATCAATCTAACATATATGGGTGTATCATTGTGAAATATAACGCTTCTTAAAATATAACAGATTTGATTAGAACCAAAAATCTGCCTTGGATTCAACAGCCACAAACAGAAACCTGCGAGGACTTTGAAATAATAGATTGTTGGAAAAAATGCAAAGTGCAGTAATCTTTCTTTAACACCCACATGAGTAAAACCTCTGTTAAAAAGTCAATTTGGCTTTTAAAAGGTTGCAGATCAAAAACTGCAGCATATTTCTAAATGTGCTGCAGTTCCCATGGAGTACATGACGGGAATAACAAATGATGAATGAATTATGATCAACGCTCCTTTTCTACAAGTTAATTTTACTGAGCATGCACAGAACCTTTAAATGCTTAAATCCCGTGACATTTTCTACAAGTTTAAGACATTATTTTCTATAAATTACCAGTTTCAACTAAGTAAGAATAAATAATACTCAATAATTTTGATTAGTATTTGTCTACAACCTTAAAGACAAAAAATGAAAAATGTAATCCCTCCATGTTGCTTATTGGTTTTCAGATAGATGGAACCAATTTCTCAACAACCTTTTTTTTGACTAGAAGTAATCTTAAAAACAAATTAACTTTATATAAAAACTTACTTGAATCAGAGAGAATTTAAAAGGTGCTTTACTTCTGAAAAGAAATAATTTATTTCTTGGCTTTAAAAAATAAGGTAAATAGAGTAACTCTGTAGAGGAACTGTCCTTGACAAAATGAAGAAATGCTTTCCTTACAAAACCTTTTTAGAAGACAACCCCATTTAATAAAGAGGGAACATTCAGACATCTACGTTTAATGAATACTATTAAAAAAGTAAACTATGTTTTTTGTCTGCCCTTAATTCCCAGGCACTGTGCACATAATGAGATATTTGTTCAAAATAAGCCTTAATATAACAGAAGCAGAGAAAATGACCCTGGTTTATTAGCCAGCGTAGCTAAATGTTTTAGAATAATATCCTCCAGACTATAATCAGTCTAAGTTAAGGGAAGGTTTGAATTTACATCTAATATTTTACAATTAAACTACCCTAAACTATCATGATGTAACAACATATTCTCTCTACTTCAACACCAACATGTCTAATGGGGTTGCACAATAACTGACATCAGGGCCATTATAGCCCTATTGTTAAATACTGCAGCCACAACACTAGCTACAAGAAATTTAAAGTTTGCTCCATCCAATCTCTCTCAGGTGTCATTATAATGTTTCTTATCATTTAGACATATTTACTAACAGAAGCCTTTTCAGGAACAAAGGTAGCTGCCATTTGGGGTGAATATTTACTTTTCTTTACATTAGCTAAAATATATATGATTAACTTTATCATAATACAACATAATGTGCAATTATATTTGAATGAAAATACAATGCTTGTCGATATCAAAACCTGTGGAAATATGATTTCCATTCAGTTCAACTCACAGCATTAAGAGCCGTAGCACATTGGCTCTGGGTACGATGATGTTCACTACATACGGGGTGCTGTGATCTGCAGCTATAGGCTGTGCTGCTGGTGTTGTCCGGCTTTAATGCGGTAGGTTTTATCTATAAAATGAGCATCCATGATAACGTGTTTAAACGTCCCCGTTTTGAATTACCTGTAGCCAAGAAAAGAAGTGCCTGCAAATATCTCAGACTTCAGCGTCTGATGAATGAGAAAAAGACTGCAGACCACATAGAAAGTATGGCCACACAGCTTTAAGTTAGTCATGATAGAAGAGCTGAGGGCAGATCTTAAATAAAAGGAGAACACAAGTTTTCACAGCAGATAGAAAGTTTAAAGGATTTGATAAAAAACGCTCAAGGTTTGTCCAGGATTCTGCTTTGGCCTTTCCTGGCAATTTTTCTAGAGCTTTTATATTTTTTTATATCAGTAGTGGAATTAAATTGTATAGACCAAAATGAAGAAATATATTGTGATATAGGTTTGGGCTGTATCATCTAGATCCAATCTAACCATTATTTTTAAGGTTCACATGGTTCAAGCAATTGAATCAAAAACAGGATTTTTTTTACTGAAAAAAAAATATAATATTTCTGTTGTCCATTATAGTCTTGAGCTTTATGAATTTCAAAATAAAGACTCTTCTTAACCAGCTCTAATTCTCCTCCAAACCCACTTCAAATGTTCCATCTACCTCCCTTACTGACTGTGTGGATGTAATCATCATGGTTTTACACGAATCCATTGAAATTAAACAGTGAAAAGACTTAGGTTCTCCTTATTGGCACAAAAGCGACATTATCCAAAAGCAAAAGTCTATTATTATTGACAGTACCTCTGTTTCAAGTCTCTCAAACTCTAACTTTTCAATCTCACATTAATAACATCAGTCCGTCTTTTTTCACCTGCAAATTATATGTCATCTTTGCCCCTCTGTCACTTCACATACCAATGCCAACTTTGTTCATAGCATCGTCACTTCCTGCCTTGATTACTGCAATTCTCACCTTTTTGGTCTTCCACACAAATCTCTCAATTAGCTTCAACTAGTTAAACACTCAGCTGCCTGCTAAACCAGCGTGATAATGTCACCAGACATGTAGCGGCAGGGGCGCAGAGGCTACGCAGCTTGCCAGGGGGGTCAGACTCAGCTTCTTTTTTTTTGCCATTGGGAAGATAGCCAAATACCGATTGTTAGCAGGTTGATCCGTGTTTGGAAAACCCCGGCTAGCCTGCTAATTTCAGTAGGAAAGAGGCTTTACTGTGACTAACTGTATGTGCTCTCTTTCATCCTCTGACATAAGAGCTGGCTGCCAGGCTGTCTCTCAGCAGATGGCCGTTCACACTCAACCTGGTTTTGCTGTTTTCCTCTCCATTGTCGCTACATGCATGCTTGGTGTGTGGGATTGCTGAAGAGTCAATGAGTAGTTGCAATCGGCTGATTTCCCTTGGATAGACAACTTTAAACCAAAATGACTGTATGATCTGGTTGAATTGTCTTTGTAAAGTGCCTTAAAATGACGTGTTGTGAAATGGCGCCATATAAATAAACTGAATTGAACTGAAGTGCATGAGACATTTTATGGTGAACAAATGAATTTTTATTCACTACAACCATTGCATCAACAAAAAAACATGGCTCTGACCAAAGGACTACTGTACATTGGCTGTGTAACACTACAAAGGAAATACTTCTAAATATGCTTCATGCCAGAAGCTATAAAACAAGAAGACCATTGAGCAGAAAAGGAAGAGATAATTTCAAAGGTCACTGCATCTTTTACCACAAATGATCATCAGCCTTCAAGACTATTTGAGAACAGGTTTTTTTCTCTTTTTTTTTTTTTTTTTTGCTTTATAGAGCTCTCTTTGTCTATAAAATCCTGACTTTAAGATATTTCACTGAAAGGGTGATCCGAACACATCAACAACAAAACCAACGATATCCAAAGCAAGTAGGTAGGTCAAACAAAGCTGATGCTTTGGAGCAGGCTTCCCCAATCTCAGTCCCCAAGGGCCGGTGTCCTGCAGCTTTTAGAGGTTTCCCTGCTTTAGCTCAGCTGAGTCTGATGACTGCAGTTTAGCAAAAGGCTGTTAATCAGCTATCAATGGAAATCAGTTTTGCTGAAGCAGGGAAACCTCTAAATGCTACAGGACACTGATCCTCGAGGACTGAGATTGGTTATGCCTGCTTTGGAGTCTTATGTCATTATATACATCCACATTCTCTAATACATGGGGCTAGAGTGTTGTATGAACCAAACAAGAGTGGGGAAAGAGCTATGAGTAGATATGAATGAGGTGTAGGAATGGAGTAAAACTGTTAATTAAGGATTTTTCTTTACTTGTAGATAAAGTGAACACAAATACTGCTCCTAAAATGTGCTTCTTGCACCATTAAACATCACATAATACTTGCACCTCATTATTATCTTTAAACACATAGATTTTTACTGCTGCTCTCATGCAATAAACATCAATAAGTTATAAAGAAAGGTGGATAATCCAGTTCCAGTAGGTAAAGGGCCTGTACAGAAATCAGTTCCAACCATTTCCAGCACAAACTAATCACCTGGTTAAGTGAACAGGGTGGAGGAAAAAAAGGCAGAGTTTTGACCTCCTGGACCTGGATTATCCACCTCTAGTTATGAAAAAACAATTCTAACAGGACTTGGTTTAAAAGTTTGCAAACATGATCAACTAAATATATTATCATCAAGATAAATTACATTTTTTATGATGATTAAAAAAAAAGTTACATAACAGTTGTCCTTTACGTGATCGTTTTTGCTAAGAAAGTGACATGTGTGAGCAGTTTAAAGGAGAAAACTGGGACTACAGACGAGCCAGGGAGAAAAAAAAAAACAGCACAGAAAGGATTTTCAAAAGATGCTGAATGGACTCTGAGGTTAGAAAAAGTTGTCTGTGTTTGCATTTTCTTATGATTCGCCACACATTTCAAACTGCAAGGGATCTGCATGTATTAATGGAAGACCATCCTGGTTTGAAAATCAAATTCAACTGCATAGATACAAAGAAAAAATTTAAATGAATCAAACCTTAACATGAGAAAGTTCTGAATAATACATATAATACAATAAATACTTTTTTTCCATTGCTAAAGCCAGTATAATTACATGTTAATAAGTAGGTTCAATGGGATTTTCTTTTAAAGATTCACCTATGAGTAAGCTAACCACTTCATATTTAACAAATTATAAATAAACTAATGATTAGGGCTTCATTTTATTCATTTGGAGTTTGAATGTATAGACATGACTCACAGATTAAAGAGCTAAATTGTTTAAATGTAATTCAGGGGCATGTAATAATTTTGAAAAAGGTTTGAGGAGAATAAAAACTTTTAAAATGTCTTTAGAAAGGTAAATCAAACATCCATATGCATGTGTTTATATCATTCAAAATGTGAACAAAAGCTATAAAACAAAAACTACATTTATTCTAGTTTATAACTACTTTTTTTAAAGAAACTTTTGAGCTGCCGTTTTTTTGGGTGTTTTTTTAACAACATTAAAATGTTTCCCTCCAACAACCAGAAGAGAGTAGAGCAGCTTAATATCAGCATACAGCATATTCTGAGCCTGGGTGATGAGTCACTCACAATATGCTGCGCCTCTTTTCTGCATCACGACAGATGAAATCACAAACAGCACCGCTACCCTTTAAAACTCCAGCTGCTTAAGGTAGAACAGTTTCCATGTGGAGAGTTTAGGTAAGCAGAGGAAGAGCTCAAAGTAACTTATAAAATTCAAAAGCTAAACTTTTGGCAGCAGTCTTTAGCGGTTTCAGATAACAGCCACTAATTACACACATTAGTAGCGTCCTGGTCAAGAGCCAAATCTTTTCCCTCAGAGTCTCGCTTACAGGAAATTAAAGCGCCGATATGTAAAATTTTGAAATTGACTGCAGTCATTAAATATTCATCTGCACACCGCGCATTTGCACCAGCCAGAGAGGCAGTGCTTCACAGCAGACTTGCAGAATACTAAAACATCTCTCTTCCCTTGCAGCAGTGGCCTCGAGCACAAGAGAGACATGAAACAAAAGAAAACAACAAATTCACAGCAAAACGTGACGGGAAAGAACAAGTGCCCTGATGAATTTCTCAGGCTTCACAGATAACAGACTGGACAAAGTCGTTCCTCTCAGTCTGGGTTTATGCATCAGAGCAGCTAATTTGCACATCTCCATTCTCCACTGCTACACACTCTGCTTGATTAGCTATATACTGTAATTAAAACTTAATGAGGGAGCACAAGTCATGTTCAGCTTCCTTTCAGAGCTCCTTCACAAACAAAGTCCTTAATGACTGAGCTCAGTCATACCTTAAGGACCTTCTAGTTGCATTATTCTTACAGAGCTTGGTGGTTCTCTCATGAGAAAAGGGCCTTTTTGCCAAAGTGTAGATTCTTGAAGCAAAACTGCTGCAGTTACGTACTAAATTGTGCTTATTACAAAAAAATTAATCCATGCTTTAGGTTCAGGTGACTAAATGTTCTCGAGAGTTTAGATCAAAGTTTCTAAAAAAATATTTGATCAAATATTGCCTTTCTTTCTATTTCATGCAACAAAGGCCTAAAGGTTTGTAATGAGCTGTGAATAAATATTAGTTTAATCCATTTTGAAAACCTTCACTTCCCTGAGAAACGGGGAATTTTCAATGTTTTAGATAATAGAAATGTTAATAAACTTTATTTTATTTGAAACTTGAATTTAAAAAAAGAAGAAGAAAAAAGCTTAATGAAGAAATGGAGATTACACCATTCGTCATTTATTAAGGCTTTCTGCAAGACCTGAACAATTAAGCATTCTTCTAAATGGAAAAGGTCTGACCTCATGCATTGGTTTAAAAGATCTAAAAACGCAATGCCTGGATCAAAAGAGAATTAGGAACCAATAAGAATGACATTTGCTGAGGTGAATCAGTCTGCAGAGAGATACAAAGGGCTTTCCATAGTTTGAAGATCCAGTAAACCCCAGTGAGAGTTTTAACCCACAAATAAGGAAAAAACAAAACAGTGTTGAATCTTCCAAGGAGAGGCTGGCAAACCAAAATTGCTCACAGCGTGTGTTGACAACTGATTCAGAAGGTTACAAGAGAACCAAGCACCACATCTAAAACACTACAGGCCTCATTTATGTCATTTTAGTCATTGTTCGCGATGAAACAATAAGAAACAGACGAGGCTAATATTCCAACCGACCACAAAGAAAATAAAGGCTGACCTCATACATCACTAGAAAAAAAAGGTCTTTGGGTAAATGTTCAGATAATGGATCAGATAAAAGAAGTCATCCGGTTAAATCTTGTAATCTTTGGAGTGGCCTAGTCAAAGGACAGACTAAATGTATCTGTGATGCTTTGGCATCACCTTAAGGAGGATGCCTATGATTGTTAACCTACCAATGTGGAAGAATCTTGACAATTTGGTAAAAGAATAATGACGTAAACAGCTCATTGGCTGTAATCCCCCACACTTGATGGTAGATGTTGCTGCCAAGGACTCAAGCAGTTTATAGGTTTAGATGATAATTATTTTATCATATAGGGCCTGAAAGGTTTCTTTTTTATTTATTAGATTTTATTATTTAAAAACTAGTTTGTATCTACTCAGGTTATCTTTTTCTTGCTTCTTTAAGAAGAAAAAGCACTTTACGTTTACTCATTGGATGGTGAATCAAAACGAACATTGTGCAGCTCTACCTGAAGACATAAACTCAATGTGTTTCTATTGACTGAACAAGCTGAATCAATGAGACACAGTATTTGTCCTAGTGAGAGCTACAAAGAATAAAACCTGAAGTGGCATGTGCTGTTGAACAACAAAACAAAAACCAAAAAGAAAAACAACAGAATGATAATACTCACCGTGTACCATCAGCTTTCCAGCTGACTTTATAAGGATTCTGCTCAAGAAAACGAAGGTTTTGTCGATCCATGGACACCGGCTGCGCACCAGGAAACCCCGACCTGTAACACAAAAACAAATTTATACCTTCTACATCATCCTTATTATAATTAGAATATAGTAAAGTAAAATATGACATCATAATTTTATGGAGAATTTAAAAATGTATTATTTTGAAGCAACCGAGCCCTGTTATACACAACTATACAAAACTATGCTTGAAGCTCAGAATTTTAGAACAAATACACAATTAAATATTGGCATGAATTCAAATTTAATTTGGACATAAAATTCAAAATAAAAAAATACTTTTTGTGCAAATTAACTATTTTGTTTTTTTAAAAAAAAGCACAAGATAACCTTAGTTTTGTCTTTAGCACATATATAGAAATTATGATTTATTTTGATTTGTGCTCCAATTGCAACAAATAAAATTAAATCAAAAAATACAATCAGAAGATCCTGTTGTTTTTTCATCATATATTTCAAACAATTCAAACAAAAAAAAAAAAAAATACAATACAAATAAACGATAAAAATCTAATCTGTTGCAAATGAGAACTAGTTCTTAATTGTCTTTTCTGGTTAAATAACGTTAGTTATACAACAACCTTATTTCACTGTGAGGCACAGAAGTAAACCCGTCAAGGTTTGGGAGACGTTTGTGCACCAGGCACTAGAATCCAAGGATTATTCAATCACATGATTATTTAAGGATACTTAAAGAAAATGCAAGTCTATGACAATTAGGAAATGGAAAACCTTGAAATGGCCCAGTCAAAGCTTGGATAACTTTGAAAAAACATTTTCTAAAATCAAGATATATGGCTTTTTATGCTGTTTATAGATACATTTTCTTCAGAGAAAATCAGCCTAAAGATTTCTGCATGGAGAAGATTAAAATCTGAGATTGGTAGATCACTAGAAGTAGCTCAAATAAATGTAGTTCAGAGATAAAAACAATTCTAAAAAAAAAACACTCTTATTAAAATACTATTAAATAATAGTTAAAAATACTTTACCAACACATACAATATATTTTGCTTTCATACATAGACTATATCTAGATCATTCTCTTTAGAAGTCTTTAAAGAGTTAAAACAAAAAGTGAAGGGTAGGAATCAACAAAATTATTCAAAAGCGGGAACAGAAAACTAGTTTGGACCTGCTGTAATGAGAAATCTCAGCAGGGCTGCAGTTGTCATGGAAAAAGAGGCTGCAAACGGCATATTTCCCTAAAATATAAAAACCTACTTCTATCTTTACCACCTGAATAAAAGTGTGAAGATGTTCCAAAAAGAAAACAAGGACCAAAAAAAAAAAAATTTGAGATGCATGAGTCACTCCCGGCAATGTACACCCACGTGCGTTTCCCAAAGGGGAGTGTAATGAAGGGAGCGCCTTACCTGTCCCACTCGGTCATCTCCTGACACATTCTTTGGATCTCGCCTAACTTGGGTTGGGTTGTGACCTGTGTGACCCCTTTCACTGAGATCCCTTCAAGAAACACCGCACCCTGGAAGGAGAAAAAAAAAAAAAAAGAAATAAAACAAGAGGAAAAATAAAAGATTTGGGGGTTTAAAATAAACATCCTCATCCTCCTACACAGGCTGATCCAAAACAGCTGTTCATTGCTTACGAGTCGCTGGCTGCAAACAGAACCAGACAGAGATTTAAAGAAAAATCCCCTTTTTATTTCAAACCAACTGAAAACCTTCACACATTAATTATTTAAAGCATTAGCCTCATAAAGCTTGTTACTCACCCTTACTACTATTTCAACCCTCTTCTAATGCTGCTGGCACAGTCTCATCTGAAGTGCTTTCCTCTCTTCCCTCTTATACCAGTTCAGAGCAGATAAGTCATGCTAACTGCTATTATATGAGAGTGAAAAGAGGCTTAAACAGAAACAGATGAAGCACAATAGTAAGCCATCTAAAAAAAGGGAATCGGCTTTCAGAGAAGTAGCTGCATTAGAAAAAAAAAAGGCCCAGAAATGATATCAAACATCTCATTTAATTTGGAGAGTTTGAAATGCATCACTTTGTATCTGCTTGTACACTGATTTCATGTCTGATTCCCTACTTTGCCAGACTCTAATTTCCACTAGAGACCGATCAGGATTTTAGGAGCTGATGTTTTTTGCCGATTACCGATCACAGATCACAGCATCAAATCCATAAATTCTTCAAAACTTTTGTCTCGTATACATCGACGTTGCTTTATTAAGAATAAAAGTTAGGAGACAAGAAAGTGTCATGAATTGACCACTGCTTTAGTGAAGGAGGCGGCACAGTCAAGCTGTAGAGAGAAAATAACGTTGATAAAGAAGGAAGTAGAGAATCCTCTTAAGAAATTTATGCATAGCTTTTAAAAAATCCCTTTGAATTTAACCCCAGAAGGACTGATTTTTAGTCCTGCCTCCAGCGCAGACACCAGCCAGCCACCACCTTCTTCTCCAAAGTACCACTATCCTGCTGTGGTTCCTTGGCTCCAGAGGGGGGCACAGCTGGCCGCCTCGTCCCGGTTCTATCTCTTCTGATGTTCCCACACTTATTTCCTACTGTTCCATCTCTGGATTTCAAAAATTAAAAAACAAAACAAAACAAAAGCTCTGTGAGTCTGTCTGTAAATCAGTCTATCATATTGAAATGAAACCAACAACCAGTTGACTGAATGATGCAATGTAGCCTTTTGCCTGCCGTGTGAATTGCTTTTTCTGGCCAAGCGAATTTCAAGACAGGCAAAAGCAGATGAAAGTGTAAGTGTAAACCCACCAGTTGATACAACTTGTAAACTTTTAAACTTATTTTCGCTGTGGAATGAGGAATTTATTCTTAAAGTAAAAAAGATTATGAAGACCTGGGTTTTAGAATTGGAAGAGCATGCCCTGGCAGAGGTTTGTTGCGATAAACGTCACCTGATCGGCCAGCTTTGATCCATTTCTAGAACTCTGATCATCACCGATAAGAGAACCATCAGCCGACTGCGGTTGGTTGCAGAGCCATCTGTGCATCTCTAATTTCCACAGACTTTAGCCTATTTTATGAAGTATATTTTAATGACTAGAAACAAAAGATCCCCCACACTTTATAAGACTTTAAAAATAAAATCCTCAAAAAAATAGCTCACATGGATGACAGAAAGGATGGATTAAAAAAAAAGGAGGATTGGTTGGACCAAAGGATGAATGGATGAAGTGAAGGATGCATACATGTTTTCTTACAGGAGGAATGTAAGGTATGTAAAAACAAATATAATATTTTTATAGTCTACTCTTTTCAGACTGCTCCATATCTATACTTAAACGTAATTCCCAACTTATTCAGACACATAAGCAACCCTGCATGGATCCAAAAATCATACCGATACCAGGAGGTACTTTTATATGATTTGCTGGATTTGCCTTTAAAATCTCAACAAAATAAACTACTTCCAGTTTTCTGAACCGGTCAATAACAAACGTTTGAAACTAGCAGACAACAAACAGATTAAAATGGTTGGAATTATTCATACATCTACATAAAAAATATTACATGTTATATTTATTTTAAACGCATATTCATATCCTTAGTTAGCAAGGATCCAGTATCCAAACTAAAATATGTAATTCATATTGATGAGAAACAATATTATATTATTAATTGATCTTTTTTTCTAAATAAAGAAATATAAAATCAATATAAACAGGAAATAGCTTTATTAGAGCCTAATTATATTTCCACAGTAAACTCCCTCTCACACTCATAGCTTCCCCTTAAAGTGGCTTCTGTGACAAACTATTTTCACAGAGAAGTGAAGGTTTTCAAACTAATCTAATATTATAAGATTCAGGATGAAACAATCAGGATGTTTGACAATAAACACAAACTAAAACTAATGACATTGCTACAAATAAGTATTCTAATAATAGAAAAATCAAAGACATTTGCACATTTATTTAGAGACAAGTCCTTTATCTTAAAAAAAACGATAAAGTCTTGTTTGGGATTAGTTTTCAGCCAGAAAAATAACTTTACTTATTCCTCCTATTAAGAAATCTTTTTTTAACCTATTAGATTACTTTTTTTTATTAAAGTCACCCATTTGTTATTTGGTCTTAAAATAAAAAAAAATTGCATTCCTTATCTTCTCACATAAAGAGTCTTATTCTTAATTTGTTTTGACAATTTGAAAATATAGATAAAAAATAGATCTTTAATTAATTTAGATTAGAATAAACTTCTGCTTTTGGTCAGCTAGGAATAGCTCAATTATCTATATATACTAACGCAAGAATTCAACCAATCAGATGCTTAGATAAGTATGACATTTGGATGCATAGTCTTTATAAACTATTTAACTATTCATAATATTTAACTTTCACCATTTTTAATAATAAATAATAATTTGTCATTTAGTTAAGAGAGATAATATTTAGCTTATCATAGAACCTTTACCTATAAGCTCCACTGCTTTTTCAAAAATAAACCTGCCAATAGAGGGACTTTATCATTACATCATGATACCTTTAAAAGTTGATCATGATAATACCTGGTAATGGCTCGGCCTTTTGCAATTTACCATCAACGATACGTTTCACTTTCCTCCTAAATGGTTTGTTACGGCAGAGTGCACACGAGTGAGAAAAGGGATCTAGTTTCTCCCTCACCACTAATGTCTCTGACCTGGTGAAGGGTGAGAAATCCTTTCCATGAGAAACTGTGGCTAATCTCCTGAGATCCGAGCTGATGAGTCCAACATAGAAGTGAGTTCTGGGCGGCGATATCGAAAATAAAAAAGTTTAACACCCCCATCCGCAATGCATTGGGCCGAAACAATCGTTTCAGAATAGTCTTAATGAGATGAAAGGACTTTTGCAACCTCAAAAGGTTTAGTAAAAATGTTAAACCACTTTATTAGTCCGGGTACTATGAGAACACAAAGTCAAGTATTTAGCACATAAGTTTTCCCCTAACAGCCAGGCAGCCAAAGACTGGTCTAACTGACGAGGTGGGACTCTCAACTGAGAGACAGTACTCCTTAATGACAGTCAAGTGCTGCAGCAACGGCTCTAAGAGCTGCTGCTCTTCTCCAGATCTGTCTGGAGTATCATATTCTCGGCTATTAGGTTTGCCATGACTCAGCGTTTCAATCTGGGTGCAGTAAAAATGAAGAATACACGTCATTCTCTTCTGCTTTGGACCAATGTCTAGCAGCATTGAATATAAGATTGTAATTGTTTATCATTTGTACTTTCTTATTATTTATAGGAGAGTATGTTACAGTGCGTCATGGCAACAGAGCCACTAATCCGGAGCCTCTCACCAGCTTTAGCTTCTCCTTCTTCCTCTTGTTCGGCGCCGACCCCGAAGAGCTGGGGCCCGACTCCTGGCCCACCGCGTTTCCGTCGTCGTCCACCTCCCCATCGTCGTCGTCAAAGCACCACTCAGGCAGCGGGGGGGCAGAGGGTGTGTCCTCTTCATCGCCATAGCGACAGAACAGCTCTTTGAGGTAGTCTCCCTTATAGATCCCAGGAGCCCGAGCCTGGGCGAAGGCAGCCACAGCTGCTTCGATGCTGATAAGGAAAAAGAGCAAAATAGATGGAAAGGTTTTATGTTTGCTAAAACTTTACCCCAGGGAGAAAACAAGCGAAGGCTTTATAGAGCTGCACTGGTGTTTAAGTTTTCAATATAACCCGTTACTTTTCTAGAGCGATAACACAAGGCTCTCATACTACAGATGGGGACTGTTTTTGATCAATGCATCATTATGACAAATGTGTAAAAGATGAAGTTTTTCTACATTATTTAATGTTACAAAACTTGTCATTTTCTTAAAATTACACAGTAAAATGGAATCATAATATTTCAATTAATCTTGTATTTAGGCTCTAATAGTTATTTTGGACCCATTTGTTTTTTGTAGTCAAACTAAAAAAGAAAAGAAAAGAAGAAAAAGAAAACCTACAATACAAGGTAGTTAAAGTTCAAGTTTACTTAATAGAGCAACACAAGATGTAGGGGTTTTTTTTTTTTTTTTTTACAAAAATATCTGAAGGACATGGGATTTATTTGTGTTAAATCTTTGGAAGTTTAATTCTTTATACAAGCTTTTGGTCTGAACTTTGACTAGGCCATTCTAACCAATCAACCGTCTGCACAAACAGTTCAAAGAGGAGACAGAGCGCAGGCTGTGGTGAAAAACATTTTATGACACGGTGGTGACATCTAAAGTGTTTTATGATGTGGTCTGCTGAGGGTTTGGCAATACAAGCGGGATGGAGACAAATTCTGTCCTGAAACAACCTATGGACCCCACTGAGGAGGTAGGTGAGAGAAGGATGTTGTCTGAGCTGACAGCCATCATGGAAAACGTCTCTCATCCCCTCCTCTACATCTGAGCAGCTCCCACAGAGCAGGACTAAGTGTTTCCTGGAGGTCCTTCATCCCCTTTGCCATCAGACTCAAACAAACATGTGCAGTAAATCATTGGGTCTCCTCGGGTCACTGGAATATCAATGGAAATGTGCAATACTCCATCATACACCAGTGAATGTTTTGTACACACTGTAATCCTCCAAAAACCTTTCATATTCTTATTTTTTTGAAGCTTTTAATTTACATATATTTATTTACATGTATATTTTTGTAGTGTGGATGCATATTTAAGTGCTGTTTTGAACAAGACATGTGGTATGAATGCAAGCCATTCTATTCTATGCTGAATATGTGAGCACTGCGTTATATTTAGCTCCATTATGTCCATGTTGGACACACCAATGACTTTCATGGTAAGATTCTCCCATTGGAGCTTTTATTTCCACTTCTCCTTCTACTCCATTCCTTGTTTATCTGATTTTTTTTTTTTACTATATTGATGTTTACTAATGTTCCATACCAAACCTCTGAAGCCTCAGAAAACACCCAGATTTACAGCCATTCAACTACGCTTTTTAGATTTTCAGATTTTGAAAGCTAGAAATTTGTGCAGCCCCGTTTCCCAATTATTTACCATTCTGTGTTGGTCTGTAACAACGACTCTCAACAAAAACGTCAGATGACAAAATGTGAAAAGGTTCAAAGAGAGTAATCTGATGTCTAAAGGTAAAGCAAAGACCAACACATGAAGCTTTTCTCATTCAAATAAAAGGTGTTGACTTTCCCTTGGTGGCTTAATCAGGAGTCTAACCCACCATCTGGTCGAGTTGCTAATAGGAGACTCAGGGCTTATCTAGTCACCTGTCAAGTCATTTTTATTTGTCAAGTGCTTGCCTTTTCACAAACAGCCTAAAGGAATGACTTCTAGAATAGTTGTCTGCACCAGAACATGTGGTGTAACTGGGCCAGATCCTGCTATTATGATGATAGATTCTTGTTTCGCTTTACAGCTGAAGGATGCAATATTTCATTCAGTTTGTGCTCCTTAAACTAAATGATATTTGTTTACAGCAGAGACTCCCTGAATCAAAAATCTCACTTGAAACAAAATGTTTTGTGTTTACAAGCTGCCATCCTGAACCCTAAATGGATATTTAGAAAAAAAAAAAGTAGTCAGATGCATCCAATTAAGAGCACTTCTGGCATCAATCTCAAGGTATTTAAACTTGTTATTGTAGCTTAATTGCTCATTAATGAAGAGTGTGTTTCTATTTCTAGCAATAATCCAAAAATAAAGTATATATATATATAAATAAATCTGTATCACCGCTGACGGTTTCAGAGCTAAATTATCTTTGATCACATTAACAGTCCATGACAGCTGAAAAAGGGTCTGAGGATATTTATTTCACAGGAAACAGTGGGAGGTATGAGGGTTTTCATTCAGCCTCCACATCTCCAGAGATTAGACTTTCTTAGTTTGGCTTCTCAACCTTTGAACAAACACGCATCCCCAGCCATCCTGCTCAGCTGCTGGAAATCATTTTGGTCTCTGAAAAGGCCCGGTCGCCTCTACCTTGTCGGTCTCTGTGAGACTTTTTGTTGATTGGTACTGACAGAGTGCACTCATGTGGCATCACACTTACTGTAACCTCTCGGATATAAAAAAAAAAAAGAAGAAGAAATGGGACAAAAGGCAAGCTGAAGAAAGAACGAAAGGGCGGGGAGGATGAAACTGAAGTAATGATACAATCCACTGGAGAGACTCGGTGTTGGATAGTCTGAGTTATCAAGCGAGACGAGTGTGAGCAGCCTGCAACGAACCTCAGAAGGGTATGAGCGCATTCCCAGGGTTCTAGATCCTTCTGTAATTCTGCGCTCAGATGTATGAGTGGTCACAGTGCGTCAGCTCTTACCTCCAGTCCATCTTCTCCACCAGGTATGCACATATCAGAAAGCCTGTCCGATTGAAGCCATGCGTGCAGTGGACTCCTTCAGGGGAAAGAAAAGATATTTTTTAAAAGCATCAGATCAAATGTACAGCTGATAGAAGAGAAATGCAACACTGCAAAGCTTAATAATTATGAATCATTATCTATGCTTGGAGACTTAAAAACATGCAGGTTTGCTCCAAAAAAAAAAAAGAAAATAAAGAGCATGTTATCCCCATCTGAACAGCAATGCAGTCTGTTTCGGGTCAACCTCTCTGAGATGAGCCCATGTTTTAAAAACTGGCATGAATCGCCTCAGGGGGGTTTCTGACTTGAAAACTACATCAAGGATCTGGCTGAAACCAGAAGCTGGACAAACACGGTGGATTTAAAAAGAGATGAAACATTTAAGCCAATAAAGCCTGAAGAATAAAGGATAATAAAATGAAGCAAACAAAAGAGCAGATCCCCCCCCCCCCACCACCACCACCACGGTAAACCAAAGTAAAAAAAAAAAAAGGTTATTTTTCTAAAATCATTAAAATCTTTCACAGGTGCACAAAAGCTTGGAAGTGAAATGAAACAAAAAATCCTTTGGTTTAATGGTTCTAACAGTTGTCCAGGTTAGGAGGCATTTATTGGCCCAGCTGTTTCAATTGGACATGTGTTGTGCAGAGAAAGCCAACGCTGATTACCAGCCTGCCAAAGTCAGGATGTTGTTGAGATCACGATCAGACATTCTGTTTCAGTGCTCAGGCTACTCCATTTACAAGGCAAGGCTGCACTAGGAGGTAAAAGAGCTGATAGGAAGCGAGGTGTAACAGAGCCCCCCGCTGCCTTCAGAGCAAAACTGCAACCTCCGTCTTTACAAACATTAAAACTGCTTTCTAAGCCAAAGGATGCTTTTCTTATTAACCTATAATATATAATAGAATAAAACATTTTAATATTGGGAATTATTTGAAATGAATGGAAATGATAAGAATTAAAAAACTAAAAAAAAAAAGATCCATAAAAACAGTAGATAAAACAAACAGAAAACTATTAAATAATAGCCCACACACACTGGGAAAAAAAATGATTTAGACACCAACTCATGCTCCTTCATCCACAATCACCTACACAATGTTCAGCGGGGGGGGGGGGGAGTTTCTAATGATAACTCCTACACTCTTACTAATGAATAAAATAATGTCTGTAAGCTGCTTTGGACCGACATGAGGATTCGTCCACTCTGTTTAACAACAATAATGAAAAACTTCAGCTGGACTGCTTCTTCTGCATGTTTCTACAAACAAAACGGGTCTAATTGGGGTCCAGATGATATGTGCTGTCAAATGTGTCTATAAAACATACATTACAGACATCAACGTAAGACATCATACTCTCTGAGGTAATACTGCCATCTGCTGGGCACAAATGGTAGCGCTAGCTTCTGCTTTCTTAAAGCCACATCTCCGTTTCTCATGAATTCAGTGAGTTTATAAAGCCAGGCTTAGATGTTATTTTTTAAGCAAAGCTTAATAACTGATACATTTTCCAGGTAACAGCTTTCCTCTGAAACAAGTTCAAGGCAATCTAGACTCAATACAAGCTAGAACAATAAACGTTAAAGCTTTAATTATAACATAATTTATATAAAAGCAACCATCATATTGAGGAATTATAAACTGGCAGAATGGTTTGAATAATTACCAAAATATTTTTTAAAAATCTAAATACTCTGAAGAAATGTAAAAAGCTATTTCTACATTTAAAAAAAAGATTTTAATCCTGAAGAAAAACAGTAAAGTCATTCTATGTAAAGTCTGTGTTCTACAGTGCAAATGCATGAAAATTGCCAGCTGCTTTTTTTTTTATTGAAAATCTGTGCTCCAAGTATAAGTAACAGAATTTCAAAGATCTCTGTCACATAATTAAAATCTTCAAAAAAATAAATACATTAATTGGAGAAGTATTTCAGTGGTGTTTATGCCTAGGCACATATTTTCAAACTATCAGATGCTAAACAAACAAGCAAATGGAAGAAAGACCAGTGATGATGAAGAAAACAACAGTGATTTTTTTTTTTTAAACTAAGACTGCTCACCTATCAGTTCTGTGGGATTCTTCTCTATGAAGTCTTCACAAAGTCTGATGAAAACTGCAGTTGTCTCCTTCGAAGGGCATTCCCCATGGCTTTAAACATACAAATAAACAATCTTCAGCATATTATCAAAAAAAAACAGAACTCTGAAAGTCATACTTCTGGATCAAATTTTGAGGTTTACTTAGTCCAATCTGTGCATACCCTTTACACTGGAGCTTCAGATATTTAATTCCTTCTTTTTCAATGTCATTGCGGTCATAAAAGCGAGTAGTGTTTGTCAAATCCACAAGCAAACCCATTTTCACCTGAGGAGAAGACAGAAACAGTGAACTAATGGGTTTCCCCCTAAATATAAGCGCTTTCATGTTTGCACATTTACTTACTTTGAGGCTTTTTAAATAGTTGGACAACATGCTCGGATGAAACCTGTTTTCTTCTGCAACTTGGTCATCATACCTGGGACCCAACATTGTCTTCATAGGCAGGAATTTACCTAGGGAAAGGAGCCATTGAAAAAGTCATTAACGCGAGTAAAATCTGTACAGCTTCAGCTCAGAGTTCCCAAGAGAAAATGATTAGAATGTCTTAAAATACTTTTGGAAAAAACCAACTATATTTGATACTAAATGATTTTGCTAAACTTTTATATTTCCTTTGCAAGATACAAGTTATTGTTTGGGGGGGGGGAGATGCATTTTTCATGACCAGAATTGAAACACAGTGTTGTAATATAAACTTTAATTTGTTTCTGCAAAGATTTTTAATGCGGAAGTGTTTAACTCACAGTTCTTCACTTTACTTTTCTTTTATGTCAAAGCTCAGTTTCCTTTTAATTTGGTTTTATTTATTTTTTTGCTGACAATCTAAGCGATGGGTTGGTTTTTGAATGTTTCTAGACTTAGAGGGAAGATTTTCTTTTTTTTTTTTTTTTTTTTGCACTCAGCTTTTTAATCTCCAATGTAGCAAGTCGTAAGAAAATGTTACTTCTTTCTGAACTTACTGTGAAAGAGCCCAAATTTTTATCCTGAATTTCTACCTTTTCATATGGGTCTTTGGAAATTATATAACATAAAATATTTTATTGAATTTATATTAAATATGCCTACTGTTATACAGGCAATACATCATCAAAACTAAATAAAAACAACCAGTGCATTAGGGAATGTGCATTTTTCCAACTTTAGGAATTATATTTTTGTTTCTCATCAAGAAGAATAAAAATGCATTTATGTGAATGTCTGCTGTAAATAAGGTTTATCTCCCACTTCACTGTTAGATGCTTTGAAAAACTGCCTTCATTCTACATGTTTTGATAACTGGAGCTACATAAATTAAGTGAATCTTCTCAAAATCCTCTCAAAATCCAATGTTAGGTTTATTACTTACTGGGAACTGGGATGGTTGAGGGAAATTGTTGAGACTGAATGGGTACACGAATGTTCAACCCAAAAGTTACATAAAGACATCGAGGAGTAATATTACTAGGAATCCTCAACTACAGCTGAAGGTTCGGTGCTGAAACGTTTTTAAGAAAAATAAATTCTATTTAAACCTTTGTATTGAAAGTATCAGAATTTGTGAGGTAATAATGGCTGCATTCCTGCACGAACCACTCTACAACGTGCACCGTCCATTGCCTCGGTTTGTTTTGACACGTGATACAAGGAAGCTTGGGAGCAAACTAAAAATATTTAATAGCAGTTTGTTTACAGATGAAAATGCGGTCCCTGAATGCTTCTATAGTTGAACTCTGCTTCCCTGCTGATGCATGCTCTCTACGTGCTTTTTAATCCTTACCCCTAAATTTAAGCTAATATGAGCATCACGCCAGACTTCATTGAGCAAATCAGGCACATTCAGTCGGTACAAAAACAACAACAAAAGAAAATGCTAATTTAAAAGCACTTCGGGTTTATGCAATACTGGGAGTAATTTACTCAACTCGGCGGTATAAGTGACACTCATCGCTGCTTTATTTACAGAACATAACACTCTCAATTGGATAACACTGCTTACTCACATGTTAGCTGTTTAGCAAAAACAACGCATTGCCATAGCTCGGTTTTGAATATTACAACTATTTTATTCATTATTTGTTCCAGTAAACAGCAAATCAGGTGCTGTCTACATGTCATAGAACGTTTCAGTTCACTTTACAAAGCTTGCATATGGAAAAATGAAAGAGACCCCATGAATGTTATAAACAAGTTACTGCTTACCTGCCACGGGCTGTCCTCTCCTGGGACAGTTACGCCATCGAGGAGGGGGCCCAGTGTGCGACATGTCAGAAAAATGTTGTTTAAAATGAGTAAAGCCTTGTATCAATACCTGTCGTCCAGAAACCTCAGATCACGGATTAACACTCAACTCGAGCAACGCGGCTTCAAGGCCCTGTCGCTGGTAATTCAGGATCATCCAACAAGTTTAAACCCGGGCAGCATTGTTACGAGGCGGGAATGAATTCAAACAAAGCATGAGCCGTGAAGATGCAATCTACTGCAACACCTGAAAATTATTCCTCTCTCCTTGGGTTGTTCTCTTTCTTTTTAAATCCACATGGTTAGTAAGAGCCAATAACTACTTTACTGCTGGGATTAGCTTGTGCTACATCACAGAGCCAATCTCCTTCTTCTAACTAATATCTGTAGTGCATGACTACTAACTTGTTATACTGCCACCTATGGATTGACTTTTAAAATTACATAATGCTGCAACTTTGTTTTTCTTTTTGCTTGTTCTTGTTTAAAATACTTATACCTTCATTAATACTGCATTTACTTGTCTGCGAAAATTCTCTCTCATCTTCTCGATCAACTCATGTATTATTTTGCTCACTTGCGCTTTACTTTCATAGCTATCTGTTGATATTAATGCACCTTAAGGCTGCCATACAAAAATGTTGTAATACACATTAACAAAGTAATTCTTGAATGTTCTAAAGAAAACAAAAATGTTATGGGAAACTTGTCCTAGTGGAAAGTGGCTTGAAAACAAAGCGCTTTATGGATCACCATCATCATAAAAAGTGTGAACAGGGTCCCATAGTCAAGAGAAGGCTGAAATGGATTTACCCATTCAGCCAATTCAGGTGCTAGTTTTGTTTTTAAACATTTCATAGTGCATGGTAGTAAAGAAAAATAATCACTAATAATCAGCTTATTGCACAATTAATCCAGTTTTATACAAAGTGGTTTGACCATGTTTTTTATTGGAGAAATTAGTTTGAGGATATTTAGCTATTTAAAAAAGAAATGAATTTTTCTTATTAATAGTCTTATTTATTCTGTAATTCTATTGGCCCTCAATATACTTGGAATTGTATAAATATTATAAAAGTAAAAAAGGTGCTTTAGAAATACTTAAAAAGCACCATTATGAGACAAAGTAAGATTAGAGTTTCAGACAGGTGCAATGAAAGATGTTAAGACCACTTAAATTGAAAGTGTAATTCATTTTTTGTTATATATTCAAGTTGTAATAAGAGAAGTCAAAATAAAAATGTGATCTTCCAAAAGGATTTTTATTAATTGATTTAATAAAAATATGAAAGAAAGAAAAAAAATTAAAAACTTAACAATAAATAAGGCACACAGTGTTTTGAATTGTAAGAAATCCAGCCACCAGCATTGCCTGTAAACTATTTTGAAATAGAGTGAGGAATTATCATTGGAATTCCCTAAATTTAATAATTATGTTACTAATAGAACAAAATTGGAACTAAATATATATTTTTAGAAGAATATCTACATGTGAACCTTTGCTTTTTAAAATGTGACGGATCTCTGTTAAAAAATAAGAAAAAAAAGAATATACAATCGAAGCAAAAATATCAATTACACAGATGTTTTTATATTTATTTATTTCAATATTAATTAATGTTTATTATATTTTTACATTTGACAATATATATGCATTATATACAGATTAAAACAACTTTGACATTCGCATGCTCCTCTCATATTTCTTTGTTAAAAAAAGACATTTAATTTTACTGGCTTATTTTTCTGCAAAAAAACAGAGAGAAAGAAAGAAACAACAAAAGTGTAAAGAAAATAAAACAAATCTCAGGGTTCTTGTAAAAAATATCACTTTAACAAAACTTTTAATACTCCCTCTTGTTGTAAAAAAATAAAAAAAAAATCTTCTGCAATAACCTGGTTACACAAACACAGTCATCTCAAGCTAATGTATTGTTGAACTACCTTTGGATTTATTTTCATTATTAAAAGACATTATTAACAGTGAATCTGATTAACCTGAAATAAAGTTCAGCTATCCTAATATTATGCATTTGCTTTAGCTGAAGCAACAGTTTGCCCGGAATTTAGAAGTGCTGAAAATATTTCAAATGTCACAAGGTAACAAAAACATTTCAGTAAATTATATGATACCATGGTAAACTAAAAGTGGTCAACAATCATAGGAGACAACAACAAGAAAACACGGAGATTTATACCAAAAAATACGATAGCAATTGGTCATTGGCTGCAAATATGCTGGCAGCAACACTGAATGATTTGCAGGAATTTAGCACCTTTTTCTACCTTTACATGGAACAACTGTCCTCTGTATTCTTCATATGTCTGAACTAAGGGGAAACGAGACACCTCTTATTTACCAGAGGTATATTTTTAGTATTGAGTGCAAGTACATCTCTTTAACAACTGTGAATTAGATGCTCTCCCAATCTTATAGATCAAAATAACGTTTGTCAGACTGAATGGTCAAATATTTATATTTAAAAATGTAGAATCATGAAGTCATTTTATTACAGAAGAAAAACTATGCAAATCTATGCAACCAGATTATAGCAGCCATTTTTTGTTTTGGCATATTTCAGGAGCTATATTTATTTTTAAGACACACTATATTCTAAAATCGTAATGTTATCAATATGCTCTTTGCTCTTTAAAATACAGTGTATGATACTAAAGCCTACACTGACTCAGCCTTGGCTTCATGATACAATACAAACACTCATGCAGTCAAAGAAACATGTTCTGAGAACTTCATTTTACAAACACAATATTGTAAGTAGGTTTCCTTTAAGACCTAAAAGAAGTGGCTAGATGGATATAATGAAGAGGTCTTAATCAATCCCTTAAATTAAACAGTGTTTTGCTCTAAGTTTCATGCTTCAACAACAAGGCAAAGAGTTTTAACTATTTGAAATAGGATACATTAAAAATCTTTTACCGTCACTGAAGGCGTTTATGCTGAATGACTCATCTTGAATCCAATTATTCTTTTGTTTCCATAACACTCACATAACATCACTTTGTCCAAACATGTTCAAGCTCACATATAATGGCTTTGATGTTGTCTTTTCTTGATTTTTGCCCATGTCACTCTTGGATGGTTTTTCAGCAGCTGTCAACAAAGGTTCCACAGAGTCCTGACTTCGATACGGGCTGCTCTGTGAACAAGAGGACACCGTTGATGCTTCAGGGGAAGGTAGGAGCTGTGTTTCGGAGTTTTCAGAGAACCAATCAGCATGTTCGCTTTCTGGTGTCGGAATAGAAGACGGGTTGCAGATCATCAGTTTTCCGCTGCAGGGTTTGTTACCATAACAAACTGGTGTGAAGGGCGTCCCTGGCTCTCTCTGAGTTTCATCCATGATGACTTGGTTTTCAGTTTGATCTGTGACTGGCTGGAAGAACCCCTCTGTCTGAAATAGACATTAAAGCAGAGGGAAAAACAACAACAGGTGTTATATGACACTATATGTCACCTATATGCATTTTCTGATGTTGCACTAAACATGCAGCACATGAATATTAACCCTGATGAAATTTATCCTGGTCGTGTCATAATTAGTCAGTCATACTGAAATGTTTTTGTTTTTTTTTTTACTTCAAGGGAGTTATGCAAGTCGATAAAACTGTGCAGCAAACCTCCACAAATCCAGAGTTTCTTGTTAAATATCCTGACTGGAGTTCCTGACTTATTTGTTGTTGTTGTTTATTTGTTTGTTTTAGGGTTTTTTTCAGTGGTATAAAAACAATTAAAATGAGGAAGAGATTAAAGGGTTGTTTTTTCCAGGGAGTGATTCACTAGGAGTCCTAATCCAGAAATCCTCTCTTGAGGTCCAATCATAAAGTTATTGCTGCTGTTTATACACCTTTTTAATTCCCTCACTAGGAATGTTTGTTTACTAGATCCACTATCATACTCATAGGACCCTTTAACTCTTTATTATATTTTTTGGGTGGTTAATAACCTCTGTGTTCGAGCATACCACTGCAGTATAGCAGTTTGTGAATTGAAAAACCTGTAGTCTCATCAAGTGTGAAACAAGGCCCCAATATGGATGTAACATATCCTGCTTTATGAATCAAGTTCGAACAATCAATCCTACATAAAGAGTTAACATTTTTATATTTGACTCCACTGTATCAAAAGATGTAGCACACATATTATCACTACCCTGCATCAAATCTGACAAACATAACAAAAAAAAAATTCAAACATTGAGGGGACGTCCAGCAATCATCCAATTAAGGGGATGAGTCGTGTTTCCCAGAGATAAACAATGTTTTAGTGTAATATGTGTATATAAGCCTAGAATAAATGCAAAATACATCATTAAGATGCTGGCTAAACAGTTATATATGTATTTAATCTCTATATATATTGATGTACGGAATAGACATGGTAAATATCCAGAAGTTAGACATTAATCCAACCATGCAGGAAAATAGCGAGCAGTTTAACCAGAGGATCCAGTTGGTAATAATGGCAAACGGGGAACTTAAATATTGAGGGAAGAGAGGAGAATAACTTTAGAAGCAAGTGTGATAATGAGGGAAAAATTAGGAGGAGGTTAAGACAAAAGGCAAGCAGAGAGGCTGAGAGAAAAAGACAAATAAACACAAAGAAACTGGACTAAGACGTTAAAAAAACACTTGACCAAGCAAAAAACAAAAATACTGACACAGGAGGAATAAACTGGAATACACTGAATACTGAACACAAAAATAAAATAAGAAAGTATGGATTAGTGAATAACTTAATAACACAAAACCTAAGGATCCTAAACAAACAACAGGAAACGAATTAAGATACAAACAAAAGAAACTCAAAACCTAACACTCTAGCTTCTAGTCCATAAAGTATATATTTAAATATTTAGCTTAAATGTTAAGCATTAGTATAAATTATTACTATAAAAATCCATGTTCCTTTAATTAAACCCTATGCTCTATCATATCAGTGTTTTACAATCCATCTTGGCCTTATTAAAACCTTGATCATCATAACATCAGAAATGTTGGTCTTTTTATTCATGAAAACAATTTTATCTAGGGGAGTGAATAATCATTTTATTGTTTTTTTTATTCATGAAAAAATGCAAAACCAAGCGAAGCTTTCATCTAAATGCTGCAGCTCAACAGCACAAATGTGATGTTTATCAAACATACTGACTGATGGATGAGCTCAGTTACTGTACTCCCTTAAGCCAACTTTAAAATAAATCTTTGGAAGTTTCATTTTCATTTTAGAACCTGTGTTTTAGGACCATTTTCGTTTTGGAACATTTGTTTTCACAAAAGTGTCAATTTCAGTTTTAAAGATAGGTTTAAGATTTATACGCACACAGTAACTGGGTTCAGTGTGGAAAAGCTTACAGGTATTACCATTCATTTTTGTGAGAAACCTTTGCCACACTGACTCAAAGTAGAATTTTTTTAGGCAGATTTTTTCAGCTTGATGTCAACTCATAATTTATGACCCCAGTTCAGTTATGACATTTATGGGCTGGAGCACAGAGTGAAAGAAATCAAAGGTCTAGAGTTTGTGAAATACTGGCGGTAAAGAATCAACCATGTTAGTGTGGATTGATGGACAATATTTAATTTGGAAAAGTCCGTACAAATCTTTACAGCTTGATTTGTAAGTAGTCTTACTTATGTGGCCACTCAAATTCGAAAGAACGGAATGAGTCATTTAACAATAAACACTAATTAAGTAACTCAACATATTTGCAGTCAACAAAGGATAGCAATGGATTTTTTACATCAATGGATTTGTACATCTGTTATGAGGCTTTAACAGAATTTATACTGAAATTACCTTTTGATGACCATGTGAAAGCCATTTCGCCACAGAACTGTCACTAGGATTCGGCACGGGCTTCTTCATAAACTTCTTCCATCTACAGATTAAATGAACAGTTACGACCGTGTTGTAAAACAGTTTTAAAAGGGACATTTTTTACTCATGACATCAATCAGAATCAGAATCAGAATAGGGTTTATTGCCATTGTTAGTGAAGGAGTTCACAAACTAGGAATTTTTTATG
>JAUZNJ010028161.1:0-16277 GCA_034780135.1 Jordanella pulchra
TCTTCTACATGCTTTGCAAGTGGAAAACCTGAAAAATCAACAGTGTATCAAATACTTGTTCTCCCCACTGTATATATATTCATCCATATTACTTCCTTATAAAATTATTCGCTCAGGTCTTTCCACCTACAAGGCCACACTATCTCGCTTATATGTTGTTTTGGGGCAAGAAATAATCCTCTCATAACAAGGCAGTTTAGGTTCTCATAACATTGCACATGTTGTTTGCTGTTGTTTTTCTTCTGAACAACCTTCAGACTTTAAGTTGTACAAAATGTTTCAGACCAGAACAGGCCTGAACTTCTGTTTGTTCTCATTTCTTTGCAAAGAAAGAAATAAATGCCGACTGAGCGAATATATCCATCGATCTCCTTTATTTAAGTAGACGCCTCATACCTTTTTCTCACGACACAAGGAAAAGACCAAACAGACTGGATGCAGGCTTAGAGCAGGTGGATAATGGCCGACAGGTTGACGACTGCCTTTGAGCAGACTGGAGGCGGGTAGAACAAACTGCTGATGAAGCAGATGAAGACATGACCAGAGTCAGAAGCTGATGACAATCCAGTGAAGGAAGGACGAGCAAGAGGAAGAAGAAGCAATATCAGCTCTTTGAGTCCCCCCCCCCACCCCCCCCCAAAAATGTGATTGGTTAGACTGATGTTAAAATAACCTGTATCAGTTCATCTCTAGTATTTTTGCTTTTAATGGTTTTTGTAAATTTATAACTTAATGTAGGAGACTGTGAGCCTGCTGACCAGACCTGTGTATAACCAGGCTCCATCAGCTTACTCTAGTCAGGTTTGAAACCAACAGGAGCCATTAAGCTCAGGCGGGGCCCCTTATTGCTCCACAGCTCTTCAGCACGTTAAGCCAGCAGTGGTGGGAGAGTACTCCATATCCACTTGAAGGTAATAAAAGCAGGTTAGATGAACAGCTTGTCCTCTCCCCCTACACCATATAGGAGCTCAGATGTCTGCTCGGATCCAGCTCCAGGTGGATCAAAGCGAATCTCTGTATCAACAGCGTCCAGCTGTTCACGCGGCTGGTTCAGAGGTGACGGGGCTTTACATGATCCTCATGTGTTGAAAGTGGCCAGAGTGCCCTCTTCCCTGCCGGGCTCTTACCTTACAACAATAACCAGAACTCGCTGTCGGATCAAGGCACACATACCACACAGATCTTCTAAGATCCCCTCAGCAGAAACCTCTGTGTGGGGCTCAGGCTGCGTACAGTGAGGTCCTCCTCACATCTGGCCTGAGTTACACTGGGCACTTTGTAGCTGTTTAGGGATTTGCTTTGTTGTTGCTGTAGGTGGAAGCCTGTTCAATGCAAAAACTAAAATATAAGTAACTCCACTTCTATTAAAGTAAGGGGTTTTTCTTTGTTTCAGAAGAGTAAAAAGAATATTTGCCTATGGAATAAGATGAGTTATATTTAGAATAAGAAAAAAGAAACCCCATTAGCTTATTTCAATTTATTTTTAATTATTTTAAAGGCTAAAACACTCCATTTGTTTAGAAAGTTTTCCTTATTTTTAGATCGTTTTTTTCAGTGGTTGAATTCCCTCTGTGTTGCTGTGCATTGCTGATTGTTCAAGCTTTTTAAAAAAGTTTTACACAGTTTAAGGTAGCTATTCGCCAGAGGTGGGTAGTAACTAGTTGCATTTACTCAAAATATATTTACTTTAGGAACATTTAAAAAAAAAAAGACTTTTAAAAGTAGTTTACTATTCCGTACTTCGTACTTTTTACTTGAGTTGTTGTAAAGTACCGTTAAACCTATTAGAGTAAAATCACTACTCTGTGAGTAAATTGAACTACTGCAAGATCAGGAAACATGGTGGATATTGTCAGTGGAAGTTCTTTACACTGTCCTAATACTTATACAATTCTGACTGTAAGGATTAGTTTTATAAGTCTTATGTGGAAAGGGTTAGGGTTAGGGTGCTTTTGAGTCTTTAAAACACCAGATCTTGCCCATAAAGACTGTCTGTCTGCATAATTTCTTGACTTTAAATCAGATGTCAGTGTTTTTTACCAAATACTATTTTACTTTTACTTAAGCAAAAAAAAAAATGTTGAAGTAGTGCTACTCTTACTTGAGTACAACTGTCTGGTACTCTTCCCACCTCTGCTAGTCTGTAAAGTGTGAGCAGCCCAGAAATATAAAAGCCCTCTAGAAGAAGACGCTGTAAAGATTAGATAATCAGCTCAAGGTTGCAATAGAGTGAGCTCGCAAAATCACACCTGAACATGTGGTGGCGTCACTGGCCCATTAGGGCAGACATGTTCCTGCAGACAACAGGCGACAGTGTTCGACGGACGCCGATGTGGAACACATGCTCATAATCACTGCTCAACAACAGCTCGGTCGTCGAAAAAGTCTCTCTGCTGTTTGACTCATTGGACTGAGGAATGTAACGCAGAATTGTTCTTGTGTTTACGTTACACTGTGGTGCAATTGTTTGGTGCTCGGGTCGGCTCCATTCGTTCTGCCAGAGCCATTCAGCGGATGCAGTGACCGCTCCGTATGCCAGCGTTCCTAAAATAATCCTAATTATACGTCTGGAGATGGATTCTGATGGGAAATGGACAATTTTGGTCCAAGAGGCCCTCAAGTGTGCAGTTATTATAGCTTCAGCCAAGTTTAGCACATTCTTTCTGCATGAAAAAAAAACAGAAAGAAATGTCTACACAGACTCTTTGGCCTTGGCTTTGATAAAGAGCCATGTTGATGAGGTCTACCCTGCTGCTTTTCAGCTGCCCTGCAGAGTTATTCTTGAGCCGTGAAAAGGAGAAAGTCTAAAAAAGCTTCAGGTATTTGTCAGAACTCAGAACAATTGGTGAGACAAATGCCAGCTCCCAGATAAGGTGCTCATAAATTAGGCTCATCACAGAAGCTGTTGGGGTTTGCCAGGTAGCACAGAAGGCCCTCTGATGGTCCTCTGTCTGGCCTCTGCCGAGCCTTTTAAAGGTGGCTGCACTCCTGACACTGGGTTTGCTACAGTTACAGCCCTTCAAAGCCCATTACCTGCAGATCTATTTAAAGCCACTCTAGCAAAGCCTTGTTCCACACACTGCCTTTGATATGAGCGGAGCTAATAGTGACCCACGCTCAATGATTGGAGATAATAACAGGGACATTCAGGCTGAAATGGGCATGAAATTCTGTGCGCTGTTTCTCCCCTGCAAAAATCTTTACCACATGATGTTATACATACTAAAATCCACCGAGCTTTTGAGGCATGTATTATTTTATGCTACAGATAAAAATAAAACACAGCAAAACGATAAAGCAGAACGTTAGTTTAAGGATTCAGGCTAATAATAAAAATCTGGAAAGTGTGGCGTGTATTTGTATTTATGGAGTCATTTTTGTTCCATTATTATTTAAAGCAAAGAACATATTTTGGAAATGGAAATTTAAAGAAAAATGCAATCCAGAATTGAAACTTTAAAAAAAAAGTTTATCAAAAAACTGAATTTGAAAGTAAGTTTTATTGTTTTATTAGATGTTTCCTGTTTATTTATTTTTTTTAATTAATTTTTGATCGGTCATTATTATTTGGTTTTTGTTCTAATTGTGTTTTACAGATCATGTTCTCTTCTATTTATTGTCAGGTTTTTCTCTGAAGTGAGGAGAGAAGAATCATTTCTATTGGACTGCATAGATGATAACAACATTTTTATTGTTCAATGTGGACGAGTGTTTGTATTGGTCTTGAAATACAAATACAAAATGAAATGTAAAATCTGAAAGAATACATTCTGATAAAAGTTACCCTCAAAAACCTTTTTTAATTGAAAAGTATTTTTTAGTTGTTTTTTTTTTACATTGCTTTTTTTTCCTTTTACAAAAACATGTTATTTGCCTTCAGTAGTTATGATGGAATAAACCGCGTTTGCTGTGTTCAGCCTTGTGCTGAGTCAAAGTTTAAAGCCGTAGACTTAAAGGAGTCCTTACCAAGAAAGTAGTTTTATATTCTTTCCAGCTCCATATAATGAAAAAATAATAATTTAATACACCCAGCATGCATTTTAAGAGATGATTTTTTTCCCGATATAGAACAATTTAAGCTATATATAGCAAAGGAAGGTGTTATGCTAATATTTACATCCAGGATTTTCTGAACAGTAACTGATAACAGGCAGTTTACTTTCTCAAGTGACAAAATCTGTGTGTGATATATTGGGGACCTCATGGTATTGAATCCGTACTCATAAATGTCAGAATAACGCATAGAGAATATTTTACATGCGAGAGTTTTTGATAAATCTGCTCATATCAATAATTATGTGTGTCCTTTGCCCATTGGCAGAATTCTGACTTCATATTTTACCATCCTCTACCCATTTCCAGATGATGGCTCAAACTGTGAGATATTTAAAGTTTCTATTTTTTCTTTTATGAAATAACCCCACTTTAAACTTCTCCACATGTTTATTCCTTTGATTTCCCTGGATTGTATTAAAGTATTAAGGGGTGAATACAACGTGGTACATTTTTATTTGTAACAAAATAAAAACTTACCAAGTTGATTGCTTCTTTCTTCACAACCAGGCAGTAGCTGAAGTAGGTCAATCAAATAATATCAGAAAAAAATATATATCGAAGTTTGCAAATGTAATGAGATAATCAGCTATAGCTCAAGGGGTGTGAATATTTTTGCTTCACTGCGTTCCTTCTGCAGCATAGACAGTAAGAAGCAATGAGGAAATGTCTTAGTTTGATTTGCAGCCGGCAGTGGGAGTCAGCAGCATCAGCTCTCCAGCCATGACTCGATAAAACGGCTTCTTTGATTTAGAGCACAGTAACGTTTGAAGAGAGGTCTGCAGACCCCATGTTCTTAAAAACTCACAACAGATGCCCTCGAACGTACATTGCTTGTCCAGCGCCTTGGCTTTCCTCTGCTGAAAAACCGATTGGTACGGTGTCTAACTCCACTTTTCCAGGGAGGGTGTCCTGCAGTTTCCAGAGGGCGTCCCTGGTCCAAACACACTTGAATCAAACAATTTAATGTCCCCCTCCTTCAAGTTCTTTAGAGTCCTCTTAAGGACTTGATTATTTAATTCAGATTTGTTGAGGAGAAGAATAAAATCCTAAACTTATAGGACAGAAGATGGTGAACTATATTTAATTTTCTCACTGTAACATTGCAACCATTTTGGAGATGAAAGCTAATGTTGAAATGAATTCATCTCAGTTGAATTTATTTATGTCATTCATCTCGAGCGAGGTTGCCTCAGAGCTTCAGGAAGTTGTTATCGGTCATTTGGTTAAGCAGAGAGATAAGCAGGAGAGCTCTTGGTTTTCACTTCTTTTTAATCCCAGGATTGACTAGCAATCATAATATAGACAGATGACACAAGCGGCCATAAAGCGTTCTTTCCAGCGGTGGCTGGACTAAGCCTTGGATGCAAAGTCAAGAGTTCATGCTTTTAGGGTTTGTTTAGTGATTGAAATGGATCAAGCATCTGATGACGCAGCCACCATCCTGCAGGTCTTTGACTCAGTGGTTTGGATTTGTTGACATAATCTTTTTGAAGTGGTTATAAAATGAAATGATGGATGGATAGATAGATTGTAATACTTGCTTAGTTCTTTTTTGAGTTTGAAAATAGTTTTTGCACCAGGTTCGATCAGTGGAAATGAAACATAATTGGACTCCATCGCCATCTACTGGCAATGCTAGCACATCCATCAGTTTAGTAGCTTTCAAAGCTTTAGCTTCTGCCTCAGTGAACACCAACGTTTATTATATTTCAATTGTGTCTTATCTGTCTTAGTATCATAGTATATATTTTTTAACAGTTCATCTTGTCTTTTCCACTTTTGTTTTTTTTTTTACAAACTCTGCTGAGGAAATGCTGATTTTCTTAACTTCATTACTTGCATGTTTACTTATTGCGTTTATGTGTGAGATCACACCTTTGCCCAGTGTGTTTTTATAGTAAGTACACAAAGGGCTTAAGTTAACTAACAAGCAGAGCCAAAAACAAAGTGTAAAACTACAATTAAAATATAACAGGATAATAGGACACCAGAGAGTAGGAGTAGCATGTGACTAGTAGAGGTGGGTAAAAACTAGTTACATTTACTTGACTATATTTTAAACAAAAATTTATTTTTTTTCCACATTGTACTTTTTACTCGAGTAACAATATGATTCAGAAATTCCAACTTGTGTAAACGTTATGGCCATACTCATTGTAAGTAACTGACAAAAAAAAAGTTTGTTTTATGTTTTTTTTTATTATTTTTTATTGATTTTTGTTTTATTGTATTTTTTTATTTTTATTTTTCATTTTTTTTAAAAGTTTGTTTTAAACAAAAATACATGAGAGAGACATGTCTCCTTCTATATGAAAATAAGTAAACCGTATTCTGGAACTTACTGTGTTCTAACCTATGCAAATAACATAAAAGCATGTATGCAGCGACAGTGGAGAGGAAAACCCCCTTTCAACTGGAAGAAACTTCCAGCAAAACCAGACTCAGTGTGAGCGGTCATCTGCTGAGGCACACTGGTGTTCAAGGAGACAGAAACAGATATAAAAGGTAACTGTCAATCAGCTCCACAGGCGGCCCTGTCAAGGAAAGACACAACCAGGCAGACGAGCTCCCATGTCAGAAAATGAAAGAGAGCACATCCAGTTAGTCACAGTAGGAGGAACAGGACAACGGTGAAAAACAGGCCAAGCTCCAATAACAATAAACAAAGGTGTTGATGGCAGCAGTACAGCTGATATTTCCATCCAGAACATAGAACGTAACCGAACAGGAACAGACCAGATGAAGCGACTATGATGAGAAAAAGCAGACAGAGCATAAAGTTATGAGTGGGACTAGACAAATAATGCAAAATGGGAGAATAGAGGAAGAATAAGGCAGAATGAGGAGAAGAGGTTCTTATGTGATCTAGCAGCCCAAACATACAGCAGCACAAATGCAGAAAATAGCTTAAGTTTCAGCAGAACCTTACAGATTCACTGGCTGAAGAGAAATGAGGACTTGACGAGGATTGGCAGAAGCACACGGTGAGGCGACTGAATGCAGTTGATGCTGGGATGAGTCTTAAAGTTTGAATTTGCCCTTAAACTTCATTAAAAAAGATCAGCAGCACCTGCTAAAACCCATAGCTCTCTGTTGTGAAAAAAGCTAAACCTCTGCTGTAGCAAAAACTTCTTGTTTTAATTTTCTGTGCTTTACGTGACTTCATTGTAAACACCATACTGATAAAAATATACTCTAAAATCTTCCCTGGAATGACATCTTATCACCAAACTTCCATATTTAAATCAGTTATTTTGGACGTTAACCCCTAAAAATAGTTTTGTTTAATTCACGTCTGCCAGAACCCTGCCCCCTTTAGTTGCACTGAGCAACCGGATGATATAATGGATTTTGCTGACTACACTTAACTGTACTCACATTTGAACAGCCTCAGTGGATGGTGTCGCAGTTAAGATTCATTAACTAATTTCTCTCTGGCTAGTGCTGCCGTTTGATGCAGAAGTAGTGGAACATCTATATAAGCCCCATCCCACACCCATAGAGTCAAGATGCTGTAGACCGGGGTTACAAGGCCGTTGAGAGAGGCAACAGTCTGCTGTGGGCCAGGCTGCTCCCAAAGCCATCGAAATGCTAAACCTCAAAAGCCGCAGCTGGCTAAAAGAGTGATGACATCAGCGTCTCTGCACCACATTTCACTGTACTGCACATGAGCTGCATATGTGCAGCACAATGGAAAACAGACATGGTTTGTGGTTTTGGGGCGTTGGGTGCTGAGCAGCGCATGAGGGAAGGCCTAGACGGCATGAACACACCAAGGGAGCAGCAAATCTGAAAACAGACGCCTGCCATAACCCAACTAAAATCCTCTCTTCCAAACAGTGTTAATACAGCAATTACAGCCTTTAGTTTAATAGATGACCACTGTACTACACAAATAGCTTTGTGTTTTTGTTCCTATGAGGTAATTATGGATGTTTTTCTTCCTCTATTACAGGACATGAAGAGCCAACCATTGGAACAATGGCTTGGCTCTACAGGAAAAGATAAAATCAAGTAGCAGGAGATTCAAAGCGAAGTACCGTTTATGTAAACAACTCTGCTATTGTTATGAACAAGCCCATTACCAGCTGGGATCAGTCAAACGGGAGGTCAAAGCAGACCTCAGTGGTCAGCCGTGGACCACTGAGGAGAACCCACCACCCTCCTACATTTGCAGGGGGAATGCAATGATATGGAGCACCTGTGTCAATATTATGGGGGCTTCAAGGTCCTTCGTCTAAGAGGTAGAACAGGATCTGCAGCTCTGAGGAGCTTGGGGCCAAATGGGCGTATAGTAAGTTTTGGCAAAGCTACTGGAGAACAAAAAATAAGAAAGGTTTGATTAACTGCAGCGAAATAATAAAGCCCTGACCTCAGTCTTAGAAATGATGATTTTAATTTTATTTGTTAAATAAGTAAAACAACAGGTCAGTGCATGTAATCACAATGTGGAATCGGGGAGGGCTGACCTGAAAAGTGAAATAAACACGTCTGGGTGCATCAGATTGTTGCTATTTTATACATAAAATAAGCTGCCATGAGGGTGAAAAGTCAGATAAACGTCCTTAACATCAAGAGGGAAAGAAAAAATTGATTCTGTCAAATATCTCAGTATATAACTAGATATTTGTATCAACTCATAATAACAATATTATACTTCATTTGATGATATTGGTATTGCTTTAAAATTTGGTTGTATGGGTCTTTAATCCAAAAAATATTTATTTGCAAACATCTATGTCATTGTCTTACTTTTATATAACTCTTCAACCTCCAGCCACTAGTTGGCAGTGCACCACCAAAGATCCTATAATTCAGCTGCTCTGCAACAGCTGCAGCAGGGTAATAAGATCTCAAGAGGTTTTCCAGAGCTATATTATTATATACCGTGTGTCTGCTATGTTCAAGCATTTGTATATATTTGGATAAATCACATCGTTACACATTGTCAAAACTGTTGTAAGATTTTCGGAAAATGCTATACAAGTGTGCAGATGCTGATTGCTCATAACATACTGAAGATTGAGGATGGTGGATTTGTGGACCAACAGAGATGACCTGTATAATCGCTTTTCTCTGCTTACCCAAACCGGCCAGACATTGTTTGATAAGTGCTGTTAAGAGCTGACTGATACGTGCAGACGTACCAAAATATGATCCAAGGGAAAGTGTTTGGAAAAGGGAGAGACATGCAGTACAATTTTTTGAGCTGATGCTTAGGTTAATGCATCTGCTGGCTTCTGACAAGGGCCGCTTCTCAATATGCGTACTTCTGCGTTCTCGTGTACTCGTGTGCTTGTGAAACGTCATCAGCCTCGGCCCGAGTACTGTTCCAATTCACAAGAACACAAGATCGAGAACAGAGGAAATCCCGGATGTTGTTCTCACTCCTTCCTCTTTACCCAGCATGCATCAGAGCAGACTTGATGCGTTCTAAGGCTGGCAGTTTTCCCAGCATGCAACTCGGTGGCAGCAGCTTCCGGAGCTGCGCTAACAGGGCTCAGAGTATTACGCTAAGTTCATTTTTCTATTCCCGTTGTTCCACAAAAGTACGTTTTAGGATCATTTGAGGCGACAATATTATACATCTAAGCTTTACTATGTGGCCCATTTACTGATTTAGTGCATAGGTTTTAAAAAAGTTTCAACGTTGAGAGAACCCCAGCTACCAGTGGAGCTCCGATGCTACCCGCAGCCATAGCTAACATTAGCCCGTGTCCAGCAGCCCTTTCTCGGCATAGCTGTGTGTGAAGTATCGGTGGCTCTGATGGCGTTTTTTGTTTTGTTTTATTCGGCAAAAGGTCAATTTTATTTTTGTTTATCTCTGTGTATTGATCATCATTCCTGAAATAAATGAAAATAATTTATTATTATCTAGAGACTACTAACAATAGGAGTTTAAATGCAGCTCCAGACGAGCTTTTAATGCGGTGACATCACGACTACGCTTCAGTTCCATTTGACATAGATCTGTCCTGCGTTCTCCCCGAGTCCAGACTTTTCCCGTTTTTGTGAAGAACATACTTGACGAGAACACAAGTCCATAATTGCGTTCTTGAGTATTGAGAAACAGCCAAGAAGTATTTTTGAGGTGTGTGAACTAAGTGCAAAGGAAAGCTCGGCCCCAGAAGTATAGAGAATTTCATCTGCAAAATGTAACTTGAAAAGAATGCAAATCATAAAACTAAATATGAAACAGAGAAATCTTTCTCTCTCTCATCAGAACTGAGAAAAATGTCACAATCCTGAGAACAAATAGTTCAATAGCTTTCTTATCTATTGTCTGGTTTCTTTTTAATGGCACCATTCTTCTTCTTACTACTTACATAAACGAGATTTCTCAAGTTTTTTATAGGGGAGATCCAGCTTTGCCTCATTTGCCCCCCCATGTGAATTTTTCTAGCCTCTTCCCCGGAGTGAAATCAAATAAAACCCAAACTAAAGTGGGCTTCTTCTAGAAGCTTTGGCCAAACCTGATTACATAAACATCATGTGAAGGTGAAAAATCAGACATTTTTATTATCCTCATCCTGACCTTAATAGATCAGCATCGATCAATGTCATGTCAGGTTAAGTCCATGTGATGAGTATGCAGATTGGACAGAATTTGAATCAGTGCGTGGATGAAAACACAGCTAGGTTTGTCCTGAAGTGCGGGAAGTAAAGTGACCTTATTGCTGGGCAGAATCCAGCTGCCTGCCGTTCAGAGCAGAGGGGATGTTTCCACAGAGCTGCGCTGTAGTAAAGAGGGGCTGTTCCCTCAGCAGATCCCAGCTCAGCTCAGTCCGTCCAGACCAGCGGCTGGGTTGAACGCTGGGAAAAAGGCTGCGACGCATCTCACAGGTAAAAGTGGCTCCAAGTCGAGCTGCGATTTATATTCTGACATATTTAGGATGTATGTGTTGGAGGGGAGAAAAAAAGGGAAGAGGGGGTATTTTTTTTTCCTCATGTCACGACACATGCAAAGGCTGGAGAGGGAAGCTGCAGACAGGCGCTCTACCTTCAACATTCTTCCCCACAACTTAAAGCCGAGTGGATCCGAGCCAGCTGCTTCGGACCGAGCCTCTCACTTACTGGCGGGCTGTCCTTCCACGCTCCTCCGTGGGCTGGAGCCCAGACTCTTCCCGGTTACAGACGTTAGGAGTCGATGCTCTCTGTCTCTGATCTGATCTGCTGAAACTTACAGCCGCTGTTTGCGGACGCGCTCCCACCAGCTGAAGGTTAAAGCTTGCTGATGGAGCTAACCGCGCTAGCGTTAGCCCTTCGTTTTTTATTTGATTTCTGTCGAACAGATAATATGACGCGGTTCTATCATCCCCTGCTTCCCATCAAAGACTCAAACCAAGGCGAACACCGACAGGAGAGTGGGATTAAAACGCTCCAACCCCCCTCTCTCTTTTTGCTTCCTTCACAGATTAAATTACTCCAAACTATGCAGTTTTAACTTGTGGAATAGCCCAGCCTTCACTCATCTGTGCTGCTGTGATGGAGGCACCCAGCATGCTTGCTGGAGGACGACCAAATGGCTTATGGAAATGAGCCGCCTCTGGCCAACGGTGTGCCAAGTTTAGGCTGCTTTGATGCTCGCATGTTGTCACTTTGTCACACCTGCAGCATGTTTGCATGATGATGATGATGGTGATGGTGGCTGCAGCTTGACCTCTCCTCTCCTTCATCCACATGCAGCCTCTACAGCTGCATGTATAACCATCCAGCTGTCAGTCTGCAGAAAACTGACTTCTGCCTTGAACACAGCTGCTGCTTTAAATAACCTGCCAAAAAAATCTGAAAATAACTGAATTTGGTCTTAATTTGAGCAGATGAGTGAGTTAATCTGCCAATAGAGGGAGTGTTTTACTGCTACTAAGATAATTTACTTACTAAGATAATTTAACATTATGCACTTGATATATGATAATATTTATGTTCCCCCTATTTTAACTGAAAATTCTCTTTTTTTCCATTGAAAATTTGTCTGACCAGCGCAAATAAAGCAAAATTCAAGAAACATCTTATGTTAAACTCTGGGCTTAAATCTTCTTACTGTGTGTCTTTTGTTAGAACGGCTTCATAACTTTACTTTGTTCAAAAAGTCCAGAAAATCTTTTGAAATGGGAAACATTTTTGGGGTTTGGTTAAGAATAATGGAATCAAAGGTATCTTTATTTATAGACTCTGGACTGTATTGTGTTTCTATATATGAATTTTTATGAACTGACTGCATGTTGCTGGTATAAAATGTTTGCTGTCATGTTGGTCTGTGGATGTTCTAGGCAAAGATGCTGTGCAGGTTTAAATTCATTACTAAAAAACAGATGTAGAAGCGATCCAACAGCTCTAAAGGTTGTAGGTGTCTGGAAGTATGTCCGTCCGTCCGTCCGTCCGTCCGTCCGTCCGTCCGTCCGTCCGTCCATCCATCCATCCATCCGATCCTAATGGTGTATGGAGTGATTTCTGTTACGTTATTATTGAAAGCAAAGACCATATGTTTCTTAAATAGAAATGTGAAAAAATAAAATGCAAATCTAGAAAAGAAACGTAAAAAACATTCGAGAAATAATATATAAAATATATATTTTTTTAAATGCGTTTTTTAACATATTGTATATTTTAAAATTTCATACTTTAGGTTGAATTTTACGAATTGCATTAGTTTAAATTGTGTTTTCCAGATCACATTTGCCTTAGTTCTGGGGGATGGTTTTACCCTGAAGTGAGGACCAAAGGTGCATTTCTATTGGTCTGCTGGACGTTAGCAACAGCATTTTTATTGGCCAAGAGAAAGAGGTTGTATTGGGTTTTTGAAGTGACGAGAATGCAAACTGTAAAATGCAATTGGAAAAGAATGTAGTTTGTAAAAAATTATTTGAAAAAGCAAAATTTGAAAATATAAAATTTGTAAAACTAAAAAAAACGGAAGAATTTTTGAAAAAAAATCTGAGAAAACAGCTTTTATTTTCAAAACCTTTTTTTTTTTTCATTAAGAGGTTTTCCAAAATTACATTTTTGGATTGCATTTTTTCTTTTTTTTTCTTTACTTGCACTAATAATGGAATAAAATCCACTCCATAAGAACGTGACTGTTGCATCTGAAATTCTAATGAAAAGTCTGGAAATGTTCAAATGAAAAGTGTTTCAGAACCTGGATGACCTTCTAGGCTGCCAGAAATTTTCCCCAGCACTGAAAATCTTCTCCATTACGCCGTTAAAACACAGACGCTCCTACAACCGACGACATCATCTCCTCGCACTTGATCACCAATATGAGCTCTCATAAAAGAATGCTGTTTTCTGTTTGCGTTTACAACAAGACCTCTTATTATTACCCAGAAGCGATCCGTTCCTGCTCACCGGAACCTTTCACAGCCCACTGAGTCAACATCAGAAGCCGTTAGTAAATGTCAGCACAGACATTTTCTGATCTCTGCAGCGTATTTCCGCACTATAAAAGCCGAGGAGTTAAACAGCCACACTAATGTGGAAATGCAGGCCACATCAGCACCCCTGGGTTGACTTCTTGAATATTAAATCGCAATTAAAGCATATGGGTGTGTAGAGAAGCACCTGTGCTGTTTTCTGGGGAGGTGTTTTGCACGTTTCTTAGGAGTGGGATCTTGTGAGTTGCCCAGAGGAAGTTGGGTGTGTAGCCTGCCGGCATGGGGAGCGTATTAGGAGGGGAAGCAGCTCATTAATTCCTTCCAGCAGTGAAGAGAAAAAGGCCTGGTCAGCAAAACTAGAGGGGCCCTCTACAGCTATGAAAGGAATCACATGGGCTCAGTTTTTACTAACGCTCCTATTAGCCAGATATGTTCCTTCATGATAACCCAGCCTGTTTTCCTCCTCCATCTACAGCAGCAAACTGCTCTCTCCCGTCCCTTCCAGGGCTGAGCGGCGCATCAGGATTATGAGTGTTTCTGCCACCGGGTTAGCGTAGCCTTTGAAAGTCATGCAATGTTTTGCCCGGCTACAGGAATCCCCCCTCCGAGGTCTCGCCTCATGTCGCATGGTGATGTCAGAGCAGAGGTGACGCAGTCGGGAAGGAGGACGCTGGCGGATGAAGCCAGCCAGAAACGTGTGAAAGCTCCTGACGTCCGCCGGCGGGAGGAGGCAGAATCTGAGGCGTGAAATTAACGGCTGGGCGTAGATCCTGTCAGGAGGGCCGAGGCAGTCTCTGCATGATTCCTGCTCGTCCGTTGTGCTCTTACGTTGCACCTGAAGCCGACCCAGCCTGCTCGCCATGATGAGTTTATGTAGCCGTTCTCCTGCTGCATTATTCCCAAACGTTCATGAAAGTGGCTGAGTGGGAATCTGTGTTGGGAGGAGATGTTTATGCTGAATTGTTTGCTGCCTTCTCCTCTGTGGTGCTAAGCAGGAGGCATGCGGAGTCCACGTCTGATTAGCAGCAAGGCAGAGTGTGCTGCCCCTTTGATCACACTGTTTCTGGCTGATAAACCATGCCACTGTCATCTCTAGCAAAGCCCCAGACCTTGACAGACACTAATTACCATGAAGCCTGTTTGGCAGGCTAAGGAATGGCACAGGGCTGGGAGTCGTTCAGGGCAGGTGGAGCCTACGGCCTCGTAGCCATGGAGATTAGCATGCTTGATAATCTAAACGGTTTAAAGTGGCTCTTACACCCCTTCCTGGTGGATTTTTATTTTATTTTTGTGATTAATCAGTCATTTCTGTCAAACAAAAGGAACTTTCACCAGTGGTTTCTTGGAAAGTTCTCGTCGTACAAAGGTATCAATCAGGAGAAGAGTAGAAAACAATTACAGAGCTTACTACCAGTCATCAAAACTGAATGATACTATTATGTATTCCCCATTTTTCTCCTTTATAAAGCAGGGTGAAAACAACCTTTTCTTTCAAAGAAAATATTAAAAATGCCGTAAGTTTTTACAGGCATTCTGTTTATGGTCCTAAAAAATCTTATTTTTGAGTGCAAAAATACAGTTTGTCCAGACCAGGGATCACTAAAATTAGTAAATATACATCCCAGGATGGCCTGGTTCGCTGTCACAAGGATCTTAGACCAAATAATTTCATGTAGTTGTAACCAATTTGTAGTGTTTCAGTATTTTGCTGATTGAGGGAGGCATATGGGGTGAGTTTTGTATCATTATTTTCACAAACAAAAAAAATGTTTTATAGATAGGAAATTTAAAAGAAAAAATTTAAACCATGAGAAAATGATGGAGTATTCTCAGATTATTATTATTTTTAACATTTTGTATGCAAATTGTTTTTCAATTTAATGTATTTAAACTTAATTTTTCAAATTCCTTTTTTGCAGATTTTAATTTTCTTAATTTCTCTTTTAAGATTTATTTTTTAGAATTCCTTTCTTTTCAGATTTTATTTCACAGAACCCCTTTTTACTTTAAGCCAAATATAAATACTCGCTCTAATAATGTTTTTGCTAACACCAGCAGACCAATAGAAATGTGTCTTCCCTCTTCACTCCAAAGTAAACCCCCCACCCCAGCTGTGAAGAGAATGTGATAAAACGTAATTTGAAAAGATTTAAATGATCAAAATTCAATTCCAAGAAGAAGAATGTGAAAAATAAATTTTGGCTATTAAATATCAATAAAAAATATTTGAAAAAATAAAATATGAAAACCAATTTTAAAGAATCTAATCTGAGAAGACATCAAACGTTCTCTTTTCTAAGATCTTTTTCAAAGTTCAATGGCTGTATTGCATTTTTATCTCCTTTTGAAAACTGAGTTCTTTGCTTGTAAAAATAGTGGAACAAAAATGACTCCATAGCTAGGGTTCCAGTTTCAGTTGAAAGTTAAAAAGGTAATTATGCTGACTTTGGTTTTAGTTATGAAGACTTTTACCTTGTTATTTGCACACATACAAGAGAAATGTGTCTGGTGGAACTCCTCGAGTTAGTTCTTGAAACTGCACCACTTTGACAGTTACAGTTGCGCGTACATTGGTTTGAAGTTTCCCCTACCATTATTCAGGGGGTTGGAGGGGGTTCAGCCGATGAAACTGCTTGCCGTGTTCGCCGCATACCGACGTAGATGCACGCTTGGACTTGGGTAAATAAACCCCTGGGTCAGCTGACTGAAGACATGGACATTTCAGAACAGGAGTGGAGTCTCCATTGGAAGGTTTTGATGAAATTACCATTAACCCTTTACGGACGATGGGAGCGCCCGCGCTTCCAAATGCTTACATGTTTTTAAATGCCGGTAGAATTCGAA
>JAUZNJ010028162.1:0-16277 GCA_034780135.1 Jordanella pulchra
TATATATATAATTTAACCCAGATGAAACCACTTGACCTCAAACTGAAAGTGGCCCCTCCCATCCGAGTGCCACCCATTTCATGACCTTGCTATATGACATTGTCTTTGAAGGCTGAATGGGATCTGAGACCTCTTTTTGTCCAACAAATTGATTTTAAAGCGTACAGATTAGTTGAAAAAGAAAAGAGGTCCTGATAGGTGGAAGTGAGCATTTGTTTACAGTGCAGGCACAGTGTGGTTAAGGAAGGTGCTTCTTGGAAGGAGCCGCAATGCGTAGTTTTTCTCCAATTGTTCATTTCCAGATGTGCACGAATCAAGCGAAATTCCACTTTGTACATGATTTTGATAACTATAAGTGCAAAGCTCCAAAAAGTTGATTTTGCACGATATAGGCCAGAGGCTATAGACACTATGTAAATGTAAAGTCTTTGTTTCAATTTGTAACAAATTAGCTGACTTGCAAGCTTTTTTGAATTGTCGTTATGGTTCATCACAAAATCTTGAAGAAACCAGTGTATTTACCACATTTTGGAATAAAGCTGAATGATTAAAAGCTGTGAATACCTTCTAAATGCACTGTAGGCCTCTTTGTCATGAAGTTGCCTTTTGTTTGCAATGCGTTGAAAGCTGTGTCTCATTTTAAACCAACATATTATGTATAATGCAAAAGTCTTAAGAAGGGTAGAAAGGTCTTCAGAAAAACTGAGCGAAGGTCAGGTTGCCTCTGATTTTAGCCTGTTTAGTGGTTGCTATGACTCAGAGGACTGAGGATTTACACAGGCAGAATGTTAGAGATCATTTGAAAAACTTTGTCACTCATATGACATTGATCCTTGACCTGATGACATGATGCCTATCTTTATTTCCTCTTCCTGTCAGGTTGAAAATGGCACCAAATCTTAGCTCACACTGCAATATTGTTTATGGGGAAGTCAGTGTAACTGCCAAATGTTTCCTTCTGGAAACCTCATAGGAGGTGCGCGTAACTAATGATTAACTAAACGGTTCTCATGATATAAAGGAGGTCAAAGAGGACACGCATGTCTCAGGCAACATTTGTTTCTTGCATGATGATGCCATTTTATAGGATGTCAGGCAGAATATGCCAGTTTAATTTTGAAATATATTTGACTTATGCTGGTGTTTATTTTTCATTTTTCTTTTAATAGGAAAATCACAATTAATAATGATTGAAAAAGGTACAGAATCCTACATTTAGTAACAGCCTAAAAGTTTGCTGCTCATCTGGATTTTACTTAAGGTTTTATTCAACATTTTTTTCATAAGTTCAATTAAATATTGTAAAATACATGAGATCTTCTTCTGTGGGATATTTACTTTGCTATCTGAGGGTTGAAGCGTCTGGGCTTCCTGGCAACACATTGTGTCTCTGATCAACCGTATTCTGCACTTTATTGCACCATAAATGTCTTGTGATCGGTCTAATCAGGCTGCAGTGAAGGGATTTTTTTTTTTTTTTTGTGGACTTGATACAGCACTATAGTCGTGAGCTAATGCACGTCACCTTATCTGTTCACTACAACATGTTGCAGAGGAGATGTTGGGTCATTTTGTTCTACTAACTGATAAGAGACAAATATTTATTCCAGAATAATTTGAGGATCTTGGATCATTCTATCATTTAAGTAAAATTCATGTGATATAATCAGAAAAAAAAGTTTTTCAATTATTTTTAACAATTCTACAGTTTGTTTAAATCCCAAAGGATTTAAAGCAGCCCAAGGTTTAATGACAAGGATAATCCTGCTCTGGGTTTTATCCACAATTAAAAAAAAATATATATGAAAAAGACTAAATGGATAAAAGAGAGGCATATTTTTTGTTTAGTATTCATTTTACATACTCATGTGTTTTTTTTCTGACTCCTAAATAACCCAAATGAATTACAATAGTGTGAAAAAGTATTTACCCTCTTCCAGAAGTTTCCTATATTGCAGTTTTGTCTAACTTAAACGTTTCAGATTATTAAACTAATTTTGATTTGGGAAAAAAGGAAATAAAGTAAAAAGAGCAGTTTTTAAATGGTTCATTGTCAAGGGAAACGAGCTGTCCAAACCAACGTGGCTCTATAATATGATATATGAAAGGAGGTCCTGAAATAACTTAACTGCTTATTAAGATTGATGTTTATGATTCAACAAAAGGATAAATGGAAAAATATTTCAGTGGAAAAGAGCAGATGAAAGAAGTCTTCTTACTCAAAAAGATCCCAAAACATCTTGATGATCCAGACTTGAGTGAAAATAATCGACAGAATGACAAGACTAATGCCAGAGTCTGGAATGTGGGCATTATTTTCACTTTCCCTAAAGAAATATCCTGTCAGTAAAAGAATATCATATTGACGGCGAACAACGATGGTGGAAGTGTGATGGTCTGGGGCTGCTCTGCTGCTTCACGACCAAGATAACTAGATTTTTGGTCATGCTTGGATCAAAACTTGGGCTAAAATCTTGTTTAAATTCTTTGGGATGACCTTCATCAAACTTTTTCTGCTTAAAAAAAAAGTCATTGTAGCTGATTTTAAGGGTCTATCCACCAAGAGACAAGATTAGGTTTACCTGCAAAGATGTTTTTTGTCTAGGCTTTGCATCCTCAGGGAACCAGTGTTTTGAAAGGTCATAAATGATAAATGCTGGTTTCATGTTTTAGCGTGTGTATGCAAGCCCTATTTTTCTTAAGCGATGAGGTTGTAGATACTGTGTTCATCTTTGAATGTCTAGGTCAAAGTATGGGCCAGATTGCTTCCAGAGCAATTGAAGACCCTTTACCAGTTAATCTAAAAATCTTGATTTGAGTTGATGCTACCAAGTGTGACTCAATGAGTCATAGGATTTAAGAGGCGGTAATACTTTGGATGTGGTATTTCTTTTAAAATTTTTATTATGTAATTGAATTAGTATAAACATCCACTAACAAAATGAAATTCAAAACCACTCTTTAAGGTGTAGAAACACTTTTAAATAGATTTCAAGATGCAAGGCTTTTGTGTGGTCTTTTAGATAAGATTAAAAGTTTATTTGTCATCATAACCTCTTTTTAGAAATATCATAATTTTCTGGAACACTTAATCTTAGGTTTTAATTTTCCTTAAATCATACTCATCAAATTTACTATAAACAAGGACTGTAAATATTTTATACGATATATGTTCTAGATCTATATAATATTCTTTACATATTCTTTAAGGGAATGACAAAAACAGAGCTTTTTCCACAAAATTCATTTTTTGTAAATGTATCTGTATACCTTCCTTGAGTGCTTCAATCTTTAGACGTGTACCTTCTTCACCAGTGAAATCAAATGAGTGGCTTTTTACCAGTCCCAGACCAGTCCACTGGCTGAGGGAATTAAGCCATTAGATTCAGAATTGTTTGAGAAGAGACCAACCTAAAGGTTGCAGGATGGTAGCTCTAGTGCTGGACTTGGACAGATCTGTCTTCCATTAACTCTTCTGGTGGACTTTAATACAGTTCTCTTCTGTATTACATCCCCATATCCTTAAAAATCAATTGAAATAAAAAATACTTTATTCATCCAAGAGGAAAATTAAATGTTGTTGTTAGAACGACCTGGATTAAGTAGAGGTCTTGAGGCAGAGAAACGGTGCAGACCCACTAGGTGTTTATTGAACCCACTAGGTGTTTGTTTATTTACACACAGACCGCCTGCTTACAAAGGTCTCAGCAGCAAACCAACCAACTCTCTTCTGATGTGGCCAACCTGCAGTCTTTTAATAGACCCTGGCTGTTCCAATTAACAAACACACAAATAAACAGGGTAAACAAAATACATACACAAGCAAACCAAATCTTCGGAATATTAACAAATCTTATTCAGGTTCAAATAAACATTTTAGTTCTAAAAATACATCTCTATCAATATAAATCCACCATTTGACTTCTAAAGTGCATAGTTTTACTACTCCACCTCTTTAATCTGTTTTGGTCTCTTCCGGAACCCTTTAAAAGGTGTTCAGGCCCCCAGGGAATCCTTTAGCCCGAACACCCTAAACAGGAAGAGACAAAGGTAAGGCACAGCTTCACCAAACATTTCAAACAGTCAATGCTTAAATCTATGCTTTTGTTTTATTTTTAACAGGACTCCCATCAGTTTCAGCTGAGATGCCACTGCACAAAACACACAAATAAAATACTCTAATCTGCATTGGTTTCCTCCATCATTCAACCTATGTTTTAAGTATTTCCAGCCATGTAATGAAGACCTTCATTACAGTTGTAGTAATTCATATGTTTGTTCTCTCTTAACCGGTTGTTGAAGGTGTTGATAGCTTTAGGCAGGAAGGAGGACCTTGGAGTTTTTAAATCAAAACACAAAGTATATAAGAAAAGAAAATGGTGTATACCTAAGTAGCAGGTGACAAGATCACAGTTTTCTTTAGTTTGCTTTTTATTGGAAGCCCCTCTTTCTTTGTTTTGTTTTTTTTCAAGCCTCCAGTTTGCTTTTACTGTCTAACAGTATATGTAGAAGATGTCTCCTTTCACTTCCATAGAATGGTATTTAAATGCTGTAAGTATTGGGGTTGGAACACATTTAGTATTACAATATTACAACATAAGACTAAATAATGTGAATGAATGGATGGAAAGATCTGAATGGATGTTCTTCCCTATTTTCTCTAGGGCTCACATTCTGTTTGTATATTCTGAAACCAGAGAAATGCGCTTGTTTAGGACTTTGGTCACTTGGACTAATTATTAGCTGTTAGTAATTTGTCTTTATTAGACATCAATGATGTGAATATTGTTTTATGAATCCGAGAGGGTTTGTTACTTGTGAGTCCAGATTCCAGCTAACTCTTTAAAACACAAACTGCTTAGATTAGGATAAATGTTAGCTAACAATTTCTGTATAATACACATGTTGGAAGTATTTGTGCCTGATTATATCTGGTGACAATTTTTATTGAATTCATTATAAGAGTGCTTTAATATGTAAAGAGATGGTAAAATCAATAGGAAACAGCAAGTTGTTTTAGTGGTACGACAGGCCTAAAGCAAGGTTTTAATGAAGCCTTGTTATTCAGATGGAAGCTGGGCTGCATATTTAAAATCACATTCATTTATTTTATGGTAGTTTTTCAGATAAGTTTCACTTATTCCTGTTCACTTTGCCTTTACTGTATATGATGGATCTGTAAACTTGCACACAAGATAATGCTGTGTTGAGATTAGGCATTAAAGAGATAAACATGTACATCTATTTAAACACAGTCAGGTACATTTGGTGTTTTTCTCTTTTAGTAAAGTGTGCTGCTGTTCGGTTACAGGGTGAAATAAGGGCCAATTCTCTGTCTTGATTAATGGGTAGAAGACTAAAATGTGTACATCTTTGCCAAAAGCTGATGGATATTCTGTTAAACATTAAATTAATGAAACCTAACCTTTCTAGCTTGTGACCCTTTGCAAACAAAGCAGTAGGTAGCTGTAGTCATTAGCGTGCATTAGGAAAGTAAGGACCATATACTTGTACATTAACAATGTGCTTCTCTGTTGGCCAAGTTGTATTTTTTAACATTTTCCAAATAAGTAAGGTTGAAAACTAACTAAATAAAGAGTATGATGTAGAAGATCTTTTGTTCCTTTAATATTTAAACTTCTGCTCTTAAAAGGAGATTTAATTAAATTGCTTGCAAGACATTATTATGTTGGGGAAGAAATGTGACATTTAAAGCCCTGGACACACCTCTTGTGTCTGATGCTTCACACTCTGATCTGATTTACTGATTTATTTTTGACACATTGGGTGAAAAGAGGGTCCCTCTACGGACCACTGAGTGATAGAGTTAGCAAGCTGGGGTGTAAAGCTGAGGTTTCTGCTTGAATAAGCTCAAACAAGATTGCCGTTTCACTGTCCTCACTGTTTTCCGTCCAGGTTCAATGCTGAGCTGTGCTTTTTCTAAAGAACTCCTTTCGGGAGCCAACCTGGACAGAAATTGTGAGATTCAGAGATTTTATGATGTATTTTCACTACAGAGGACATGTTTTACTTTGCCACCTTGTCTCTCCCGTTGTTTGACTCATGACTTTCTTATCAAACTGTACCACAGACCAGGAGTCCAGCTTGGTCGAACTTGCACAGACACAGTTGCAGAGTGGTCTGCCCAGCCTGCTTCACTTTAACCAGATATAATTGCTACTGTCTGACCTTGAGTCGGATCGGATGTCAAAACAGATTTGGTTTGTCTGTGTGGCTTAAAACTAATGCTTCTCAGATGAAAAACTAAAGATTCTTTTGGAAGTGCTGAATGAAAACTTATGAATTATGAGTTCTATTTGGATGTTTTGTAATGGGTATACTGCTTGCTTTGAAAAGTGTTGGGGTGCATTTATATATATTTATATCTTTACTAGGATACCCCTTTTATAGAAATTATTTGTTTATTAATTTTAAACATAATAAATTTAAGGATTTGTCAGGAAACTGTGGACAGGTTTTGACTCACCATAGCAGCATATCGGCACTAGTGACGAAAGGTCAAGAGAGTTTGGACGTGGACATAAAAGACGAGCAGTTACAGAGACATTGAAAAACATAACTGGGCTGATTAATATATTCATATCAAGTCTAATGTGGTATAAAAATCAGATCTTTGCAGATCAGTTAAAACTGGTGTTTTTCCAAGTCACTTGAAATCATTTTTAGCTTTAAGATGAATCACCATCTATAGATTTAAGGTCAGTGGTTAAACTTTCCGTTTGTAAGAGATGAAAGTGAATTGCTTTCCTAGCATGTAGACTGTTTGTACACTTTAGGTGGCCTGTGTGCCTGGTCTCACGTACACACCCTCCTGGAACGGCATTGTTTGCAGTACCAGTGGAAAGCTCTTTACCTCCACGGCTCCAGTCCACACTCCAAGGTCCTCCAGCTGCAGGGTTTTTTTGCATTTCATGGGTTTAAATGTATCTTCAGGCCATGAACCACCAGTAATTGTTGGCACCCTTAATTTGTTTTAGCATTTTGTAAAAAAAAAAATGAAATGTCACTCCAACCCTTGTTGTGGAATAAACTTTAAAAATGTAACTGATGGCATTTTAAGTCTGCTTTCTGTTGCCTATTTTTAAGGTTGCTGTCTCAGTCTTCTCTGGAGCTCCATTATGTTCCACTCGAAAGATGTCTGAGCTGATTACTCAGCTGACTTTTTCTTCTGGCGTTCTGCCTAGAACGGTAAAAGGCATGAGTACAAAGGATTGATAGATAGCTGGTAACTTATAGTCCTTCCCCTTACCTTTTAAAACTGACAGTTTAATCTCATATTTGTCTCTATGTTTATTGAACCATTGGTGAGTACTGTATTTTTCATATCCATCAATGAAAGTTATCATTGTATTGATGTGAAAAGATAACTTCATGTTTTGTTTTTAGTTTTGTGGCTCGGTACTAATTAGGATATTTCATTTTCACAGTTGGTTCTTGCCTTTTCCTAAATGTCTTTGTGTAGCTATGCTGTAATTTCAAGCTACTATGCAGTTAGTTGCATAAAGATCTGACTGCGTGGGTTAAATACAAGAACCTAAATATATGTGTGGTTGCATTTGCTGGAGCTTTCTTGCGACAGTATTAATGGTGAAGTGTTGGCCACAAACCAGAACACTCAGCTGATTAAAAGTATGTTCGGAGGAGCAAAACAAGCCTCTGCAGGAGGGGCTAATGGGTTAGATACTACTAAATAAAGCAAAAATACACATGACTACATCACAGTTGTCCTGTTGACTTGCATGTGTCTGTGCTTGCTATGTGACCTGACAGTCTTGTGGTAGGTGCTTTAATTAGGCCTTTACCCTATGGCCAGCATGTTTTATTGACTGCAATATCTGGGTCGAGCTATCAAGTGTCCTTTTGTTACCAGCCTGGGCCAGGTTTCAAGTCTTTATGTAACTTCATTTAATAAGAGGCATCGTTTTAATAGTAAAACACGACTGAGTTCCCAGCTGTTAAAACTGGGTGAGAACACAGTGTTTATTTTTCCAAAAGGTGATCACAGTTTAGGCATGGCCTGGTATGACATATTAATCCTATAATAACTTTTGGAGCATTTTTTTTACATTTACAGGTATTCAGTTTGATTAAAAACAGAACAGCAACAGTTTTATAAACTGTTACTAAAATAATGTAACATGTGGATGATTATTTTATTTGGATTTTAAATCAGAAAAATTTAACCCTAAAAATCTAAATAAATATTTAGATGTATATTGTATGGGAATTTTTTACTGAAATATATTTTCAGTATTTTGACATGTGTTACAGTTTATAGTTACGTTTGTCTCTGACATCCAAGTTAAAGTTGTTTAAAGCCAGACAGATAGAGCCACAACAGGTGTGCAGGTGGCACAGTGGTTAGCGTGCTCGACCCATGTACATAGGACTTAGTCCCTAGTGCCTTAAAAATTCAAAAAAAAAAAGAGCCACAACACATTTGCTGCATGAGTGATAATCTACTCTCCAGACCAGACCTGTGGCTGCAGCTGCAGGCTGCTTAGCAGTGTGCTAAGCTCCAAGGTGGTGAGTTTTAGCTATAACATTTCTGATTATAAAAAGGAGACCAAACATCCCTGTTATTGACAACCTATAATTGGCAAAAGCTTTTCCCAGAATTGTTTCCGATTTTATCATCTGATAATTAAGAAACAGATTGTTGTCCAACTTTCGTTTCATCTTAACTGTAATATTTTTAAATTACTTTTGTCATTTAATTGTTTCTATATAATTGTCTTATTTTGATAACTCACTTTTATTCTCTTTAATTGTTTGTGTTGCCTCTATGCAACTGCAATGTACTATTTATCTATTTTCTCCATGTGAGGCACTTTGAATTGTCTTGCCACTCAAATGTGCTATATAGGTAAACTTACCTTACTTGCGGTCAACATTTGAGGTGTCCAGATAAAAAAATAGGGCTGGTATCTGTTGGGATCTGATAAACCAAGCTTTGATTAATAAACAGAACAACAAACACACGCGGACAAATTTTGTTGTTTCATTTAATGAAACATGTAGAGAAAAACTCAAAATAGTCACAGAAATAACGGATCTGACAAAAGTAATGTTAAATAGAAAGTGTGAAATTTAACAAATGGGGCTTCAGGTAGTCACTGTGCTATTTTGTGACATGGTGTGTACCACACTCAACATGGACCAGAGGAAGCAAAAGAAAGAGTTTTCTCAGCAGATTAACAGCGAAAGTTATACCAAAAAAACATGTTAAATCTAAAGACTATAAGACTGATAGTAGAGGCAAGAGACTGATAATACAAATATTATTAGTTGGTAAGATCCACCAAAAAACTTGGAAACAAATTAAAGGTTAACTACAAGCTCAAAGAACATCATTGCCAGATCTCACCGTCTGTTGTCGGTTGAGCCGCACTGGACTCAATAGGAGATGACCAAGGAGGACACAATGGTTGGAAACGACTTATAAAATAGCACAACTGGAATATGCCAAACTACATGTTAACAATCCACAAAGCTTCACGGAGAATGTCCTGTGGACAGATGAGACAAAGATGGAACTTTTCCCTAAGGCAGATCATATGTTCACAGATGGGAAAATCAAGCATATCAAGAAAAGAACGCTTTCCATACATGAATGAGGCTCTGTTATTTTCTGAGCTGCTTTGCTTCATATGGCACAGAGTGCCTTGAATCTATGCAGGGTGCAATGATCTCCGCTGTCGGGGGATTCTAGAGAGAAATGTGTTGCTCATTGTCTAAAGGCTTGGTCTCAGTCACCTCATCATGCAACCAGCAAGAGGATAATGACCCAAAACACACAGCTTAAACAACCCCAAGAAATTGTCAGAAGAAAATATTTAACTATTCTGAAGCTTCTGTCTATAAGTCCTTAGAGCCCTTCCTAAGATCCTTCCTTAATAAGCACTATCTATCCTTTCCCTTCTAGTAGACTACATGCTTCACAGTTGAACCTCTAAGTTTGTTGTCTAGGTGAACACCAAGGTAGTTATACACCACCTCCATTTCTTCTACCATGATGTTAATATGATTCAACCTATTCATGTTTCTTCTGAAATCTACTATAATATCCCTTTGTTTTGTTCACATTAAGGTTTACATGATTGTTTTTACATCGTTTCACAAAGCTGTTCACCAGCTCCCTGTAATTAGCTTCTTTTCCACCTCAGATGCACCCAATGACTCCAGAGTCATCCGAGTATTTCTGAAGATGAATTGACTCTGTTTTGAGCCGTGAGTCAGAAGTGTACAGGGTAAAAAGGAATTGTGAGATTCCCATCCCTTGTGGTGCTTCTGTGTTGCGTACTACTTGATTAGACAGTTGACCCTTCAGTCTAACAAACTGGTCTTTTTTTCAGGTAGTCTTTGATTCAGGCGATTGTTCTGAGAATCCTGAGTCTTCTGAGGTTTCTCTTAAAGTAAGTAAGGCTGATTTGTGCTAAATGGGGAAATCAAAGAACATATCTGCCTTTTTTAAATGACAGTGGGTTTGCTGAAGCAGGTGGATGATGGCATCTTTAAATATAACTTAACATCAACTGTTGGGGGGCTAGTGGCTGCTTGTTTGCTTGCTCAGGGGGAACAACAGGAGTCTCGTTAGGAACTTTTATGATATTGAATGTTAGGGCTACCTATCATCATTGAGGACTGCTGGCTGAATTTATTTTGGTAACGGAGTAATACAAGAGGTTTTCCACATCGTTGAATAGTCCCCTGGGTCAAGCTAAGGCTAAATAGGTGTTGTAGAATCCCACAGAGGTGATCTGGACAAACCTGTGGGACTCTGGGGCTGACACCATCAAGACCTAATTTTGTGATTCATTCTCTCCAGTTTCCTCTTTACTTGACCTCTATTGGCAGACAGATGAAAGGCAGAGGTAACAGCACCATTTTCTGATTTGGTTCAGAACAGGTTCATAGAAGTAGGAAAGTCCATGGTAAAGGTGGAAGGTAAATGTTTGATACATAGCAAAATCTGAATTATATCCTACCAAACTAAAAATTGAGAATATATTGTAATATAGGTATTGGCTATATCTTCTTACACAGTGGTTGTCAATCCTGGTCCTCAAGCACCACTCCTCACTGCCACACACCTGACTTGTATAAATGAACAATTAACAGGCTTCTGCAGCCCTTTAAGGCTGCGAAGGAGGTGATGCAATGAATTGTATTAGATGTACTGCAACAGAGAAACATCTAAAACATGCAGGGTAGCGGTACTTCAGGACCAGGTTTGAGAACTACTGGTTTGGCTCTTTGTTTGGTTGAGGTCAGGACTCAAAGATTTCCACACAAAACACTCAGTCATATCTTTATGAACATTGGTTTGTGCACTGGTTCACAGTTGTGTTGTAACAGGAAGGGTCCTAAAATATCTGCACAAACCTTCACCATGCAGTAGGACAAGTACCATCCTTGGCAACTTCCACATTGACTTATCTTGTTCTTGTGCAAATCAGAACTTTGCATGGACTTTGGAGGGTCTGCAGTTAAAGACTCTGTGGAAATTTGTTGGCCTACATCTTTTTTTGGTAAAATTAATGTCATTTCTAGTCACCTTCATTTTGTTATGTTACCAGACAAATGTTGCCATTAAATATTTTGGCAAACAAAGGAAATGACAAGGAGTTTGGTCATGCTGGATTTCATCTGTGTTCATGTAAAGTAACAGCACACCTGAAAATAGTGAACATACTCTAGATAACTTTGTTCATTTTCAAACTGTTGTTTCTTGTGAAGAAAAGAAAAGTTGGCCTTGCTCTTTTACCCATCAGCCTAGGAGGGCTGAGGGGAATGACTTCAGTCGCTCCAGCAATCTATTCGGCATCTTATCAAAAGGACTTTAAACCTTTCAATTGGGTACATGCTGTATTTTGGTTCTGCTGTATTAAAAATAAATAAGAAGCTCCAAACTTGGCTTAAAACTGTACCTAAATAACTGTATCCTTTATAACAAGTTGAAGAAATCAAGCATTTGTGTTAAGAAGCAAACCCTGTTTGCGGCATATCTTTTAATTCTTGTTTTTGTAAGGTATCATTATCTAGGACTCTCAGATGAGATCCTGACTTTTGTATCGCAAGTCATAGCTTGAGGGAGCAAATGTTTTGTGTATAATTCATACAGCTACCTCTACTTCTAGCTTTGCATTGTGTTTATAGTAATAAAACTCTCTGTTGAACAACCTGATCTATGTTGCTGCAGGCATAGTAACTATGTCTTTGTTACCCTAAAACCCCGACCTGGATGGAGTCATTTGTTTAATAGTAAAGGACTATTTAGTCTGACAAAACGTTTAATGTCAGCAGAGGCTTGATCATAATCATGATAGAAACAGTTTAGTCCCTTGGGAAGATTGAATAAGTTATAAATGCTTAGAAATTGGATCACATTAGAAATAGAGCAGATTTTTTTTTTTTTTTTACAGAAAACAAAAATAAATTAATACATTTATCAATCTTAATTTGTCAACGCTCCTTATTTATAGAAGATTCAATTTTTCTCCATAGAAATCTTAAAGTGAATTTAAAGTCAATAGTAGGGGTAGAATAAGGTAGGAATCAGGGGGAAAATGGTGGGTAGAGTTCAGCTTCCTGACATCCTTGTGGATAATGCTGCTTAGTGTTCTTGGAGGCTCTGTTACCTTTTACCTCTCTGAGGGCAGGAGGCTAAAGCGAGGACAGGAGTTGGCACAAGCAATGCTGAAAGATCTTCAGATGAGTCAGATTTTAAAAATCTACATTCATTGTAGAGTCATTCAGCTGGTGGAAGTGTATACCTTGTACCACACAGAGGTGCATCCAAGGGCTGCCCTGTCATTCTCCTTCCTTATTTATTACTGTCAGTAGTTATTACCTTTTAATTTGTGTGTCTTTAAATGTGTGATGCACTTTTACACTAAACTAAGAGGAAACGGTATGTTACCTACTATATGCGCAGCTTTAATATTTGTGGAGATAAAATTATTTACTGTTTGTACTGTGTTTGATTATAGAGAAATGTTAACAGTGTGATGTAAGAAAAAGAAGAAAACTGAATTCACTTACTAAGGCATTGCTCTGATGACAGTCATGATTCATATTTTTCCTCTCCTTTGATGAGTTTATTAAATGCAGAAAGCTAAAGATCTCTGTATGTTTTTATAGAATGAATGTTACAAATGGTATTTTTTAAGACAAGGTCTTGGATCTTTATGTTTAAAGTGTGTTTATGAAGAATTTTTTTTTTCTGTGAAATTATAGAAAATTGTAAAAAGTGATGCCTCATCTAAAGTGGGTACACTTTGAAGAAAGTCCTGTATATACATTCAGATAACAAGTCCTAGTCTTTATAATCGCTTGTTTGTTTTGTGTCTTCTACTCTTTCCTTTCTAGGTTTCACGTGTGGGTTCACTGAGGCTCAAATGACCTAAATATTTTTATTTGGTCCCTAACAAACCCACCAGTACACAGCTGTACGCCCCTGTTCAACCTGAGCCTTCCATACCGAGGCAAGCTGTCCCACCCCGCATCCTCTCCTTCCTCACCTCCTTCGACCTGTGATTCTCCCTCCTCCTGGCATCCACGGGTCCATCTGGACTCCCAGTCAGCACTCTACCCCAATGAGGGGCAGAAGGAGGCCCCGGGGGCCTTGGAAGAGGACCCCCAGCCTCTTCAGCAGTCTACACCAAAGAATGTTCGTGATTCAGCGCAGCTATCCCACCATGATGCATCTACTATAACAGGTAAACAATTACATTTTAAAAGTCTTAAAGATACAGGGTCAGATCTACAAAGATTTGAAACAAGGAGATTGATTCTGTGTCTTATGGTTGATTTATAGAGATTATGTTCACAATGGTTAACCTTTTAAATGAGAAAATGGCATGTTAAGGATCTACTTTATATACCTAAAGATAATAACGATAATAAAAAAAGTAGATAAATATAAAAATTGTTATTAATAATCATAATTATGAATATTATAATGTAATTACACATGCTACAAGACAGCATGAAAAACTTTTAAAGATGAAAATAATAAAAGCTAAAGTTGAAAGATTGAATATTAATCATAAGAGCTGGAAAGATTGCTCTGTCTGACAGATGTTAGTTCAGAAAGCAGCCATCTGACTTACTCCTCTCTAAACAACTTTATTTACCCCCTACAACACCAACCCATCATGTTGTTTGACATACAACATTGTGAACAATGAGATTAAAGATTAATACGTTTATTTTGTGCACAATATTGAAGTGCACTTTTAGAGATGTGTGTGAGACTTATCTTCCCACTTGGTGTCCCTTTACAAGGCTCTAATGTTTTTTTCTCTGGTCGCTTTTAATATCCACTTTTGCTTGTCTATAACATTTAAGGTTCCTGATCCTATTAACTTGCCTGTTTGGCCATCATCATATGTTCTGAATACTGATAAAAATGAAAATGTTGACACCCGGTATTCTGCTTTTCATTTTAGAAATGTAATCCGATTTGCACCTGGTTATTAGAGTTTTGCCCACAAAATAGAGCTGCAAATAATTATTTTAATAGATAACTACTCTATATTTTTTTCCTATCATCACATTCTGTTATTAAATATTACACTTTAAATGCTTAAAAAATATTTTGACTGGCTAGTTTTAGTAAATACACCTTTGAATGTCACTTTGTTTCTTGCTGCCACTATCCTTTATTTTTTAACCTTTATCAATCCATACATTATAAAGTTAAAATTCAACTGACCTATTTTTTAAATATAATTTCTATTAGTATTTTTTTTGCTGTTAAAATGTGAAACTAAGATCCAAATGTATTTAAAAACAAAATCATCTTAGCAGCTAGACATGTTCTGTATTATAGGGCAGCATAAACAAACAAACAATAAAGAATGGCTGGATGATTCATTTTGTATTTATATTTATTTATTTTTTCCTAGCATTACCTTTGTTGGCAATGACAGAGGTGAAACGTTTCTTGTAAGTCTTCACCAGGTTTTCTGCAGCTGGGATTTTGTTTCATTCCTTTATGCTCTCTGATAAACTCCAGACAAGCCTGGACATCTAGTGACTTGAGTAGGAGGCACAACTGGCACTGCAGACTTGTTAGCTTTACCCCCAGCTCTCTGTAGGCCACGTATCAGGTCCCTCCATGTAGTTCTGGGATTGTGCTCACCGCTTTCATGATTATTTTGACCCCACGGGATGAGCTATTGTGTGGAGCCCCAGATCGACAGGGATTAATAATAGTTTTGTATGTCTTCCATTTTCTTATGCTCCAGAAGTTGATTTATTTACACTAACCTGCTCGCCTATTGGAGATTCCTCTTCCCAGCGTCATGCAGGTCTACAGGTTTCTTCTTGATGCTCTTCGACAGCACTTTGGCCTTGGCCATGGTTGAGTTTGGAGTCTGACTGTTTGAGACTATGAACAGGTGTCTTTTATACAGATAACAAGTTTAAACAGGTTCCATTAATACAGGTACTTAGTGGAGGACAGATGAACTTCCTAAAGAAGTTACCAGTGTGTGAGGAGCAGACATCTTGTACATTTCATTTCCACTGTAATTTACAAATCAATTCTTAAAAAAAATCCTACAATGGGATTTGCTGGATTTTGTTTCTCTCCCTGTCTCACATAATTAAAGTGTACCAATGATGAAACCTAATGACCTCTCTTATCATTCGAAGTAGGAGAACTTACACAATCAGTAGTTGATTAAATACTCTTGTGTGCCAATGCACATGACTCATACCAAAAACTAAAAAAATCTGTGGTGAAATACATGTAGAGCCCCTCTGAGTCACAGTATGTGATGGGTCACAGAATATGAGATAACACAAGGATGGGGAACCTTGATTGCTTGGGCAGCTGACACCTGGCTTTAGCTGCACACCATATATAGCAATGTACAGAGCTATATTCTCACCTAAAATAATTCTAAACATTTATTTTTTCTCTGAGAAAGGAATTTATAAATTTATAAAAACTTGTTTTTTCTCCCCTCTACATTTGGCAGTTACTGCTCTCTGAGCTGCAGTGAATCACGTGATAGGGTACGCTGGGGAACTGATGCCATACTGCCATCAGCAGTCACCTTAGTGAAATGCATGCAATTTATATCGTCTACACAGAAGGAAATGCAGCAATAGTTACAGTTGTGGTCAAAAGTTTACATACACTTGTAAAAAACATAATGTCATCTCTGTTGAGTTTCCAATAAGTTCTACAAGTCTTATTTTTCTGTGATAGAGTGATCGGAACACATACTTGTTTGTCACAA